>CABHPP010093739.1:487-66185 GCA_902168425.1 Peromyscus attwateri
TGTGTAGCCCTGGCTTTCCTGGATCTCGCTCTGTAGACCAGGCTGGCCTCAAACTCTCAGATCTGCCTGCCTCTGCCTCCCAAGTGCTAGGATTATAGGCGTGCACCACTGAGGCCCAGTGGTATTCTCTTTCTTAATAAACATTTTGTTTTCTGTTTCTACCGTTATCCCCATGTCCCTGGCCCAATTCTTTGTTCTGAGATAGAAGAAACTGGAAATCCTAGTGGGCATCTGCTGGACCCTGATACCCATCTGTAACACTGCTGCTTTCCATCCCTTGAGTGCTACATCTCCCGCCACCTGCATCCTAATTAAAAAGGATTTATGCCAGACATAATGCTTAGCAAGAGATATGAGAATGATGATATGATGATAATTTCAAAGTGATGCAGTGCTTTGTATAGGGTACTCAGTCACATGATACTAACACAGAAACCCTAGCTTTAAGAGACTTAACAAAACATTAACTGTTCCTAAAAGCTGTGTCAGTAGGATGGATTTCCCCTCCCCCCTCTTTTGCCCCCCATTAAAATGACGGCTTGGGAAAGCTAAACACTGCTAGGGAGTTTTACTCTTTGTTCTTGCCAATACTTAGGATAGGCCCTGACTTTCCCCCTACCAGAACATTTACTAAAAAGATCTTAAGCCGGGCGGTGGTGGCGCACGCCTTTGATCCCAGCATGCAAAAGGTGGATCTCTGTGAGTTCGAGGCCAGCCTGGTCTACAGAGCAAGTTCCAGGAAAGGCTCCAAAGCTACACAGAGAAACTATGTCTTGAAAATAACCAAAAAATAAAAATAAATAAATAAATAAAATCTTATAATTGTCAATATGTATCTTTGGCAATTCAGAATTCTCTCTGAAGGACCTGAGAAGTATTCCTTGGAAATGGAACCACCAGGAAGGAATATGGTTAAGTCTTGAAGTCTCTATGGGAGGACTATACTTCAAATAACTGTGATTTATGTGATTATGTGCCAGTAACTACTTATAGCGGGGAAAATTGGTAAAGCCGTTGTATCTGGCATGAACATCAGAGTGTCGGGATTATTTTTAGGGGCACCTAAGCCCTGAGGACTCAATGTAACCAACAATTACTAAGTGCTTTATATACCCAGACCTATTTAGATAATAGCATTGTTAACTTGATTTTACAGATGTGAAATTGAGGCACATGAGTAGGGTGGTAGAGAAGTAACTCTGCTCAAGGGCACACACCTATTAACTGGTGGAGCCTGCTAGTTAAGTTCAAAAATCTAGGTATGGTGATGTACGCCTGTAATTCTAACGCTCGGGTGGTAGCCAGTGTGGGCTATGTGAGACCCTGTCTCAGCACCCCCTTTGTACACACAGCCCCAAATAATCTGGAGACAATCACAGATTAGGCAGCAGTTGAATAGAAAGTAGTAACTACAAAAGAGAGACATACTCTGTATGCATCTAAGGCTGAAAGAGAGTACCCAAGGAAGTACGAACTTGAAACTGGTCCCTATCTGTCTCCTTGAGGAAGGTTTGTCTTGTCTATGAGAAGGCAGATCCGTTTGCTGGTATGGCAAGTGTGGGATGGTGTGCAGTCGCTGGGCAGACAGGCAACCCCCAGAACATGGTGTGTGTGTGTGTGTGTGTGTGTGTGTGTCTGTGGATGGGTGGTGTGTGGGGCAGTCACCACATTGTGAAGGCACACGAGGGCTGAGTCTGAGAAGTAGGGGTGATTCCCACAGCACCTAGGACAAGAGCACTAGGAAGGGAGGAAAGAGGTGAGAAGGTCACTGTGTGACCCCCCTGGCCACCCACAACTGTATGCAGGCCTCCCCAAGCTCTGTTTTCTCTATCCAGGGGATTGAAGAAAGGCTAAACCTTCAAGGTCAGCAGGTCCAAATTCTGGGCCTATGTCCGGAGCTAACTCCATTCCATAGTTAAGATGACCATACAACCAGCCATGGTGACTTCCTGGAGACTGCAGGGAGCCTCTTTCTGAGAAAGCTTAGCTAACTCCATGCTCACTTTTTACTAAACAAGAACAGTTTCATGACTTTTTTTTTTTCTTTTCCACAGAGCCTCTTTTGAAGTGAATATTCAAGCTGAAAGCTGAAGCAATAAATTGGTAACAGACACAAACACATGTTTAGGTTTTTTGATTGTTTTGTTTTGTTTAGGATTTATGGGTTTTGGAAGGCAGCTACATTCACCAGTATACCACCAGCACAGCACTTTATGGGTTTGGGGACTGTGAGGTTGAGAGTCTGTGGGTGGCCTATAAACCAGTCTTAAGAATTACAGTTTTTTTTGTAGGGAAGTTCCCTGAGCAGTTACATATGTTCATTGCAAACATAGGAAACTAGGAAGTCTAAAGAGACAGTTTTCTATGTCCTTAATTCACTATGAATAAACACTGTTTTGACAATTTGATGTCTTTCCTACTGCAAATAAGTACAATTAATACAGAATGCTATCCAGATTCTTTAATCCTTTTTTTTTTTTTCTAAGAAAAATTCTTATTTAGCTCTGGCTGGTCTGGTACTATGTAGTCCAGGCTGGTTTTGCACTCAAAGCAATCCTCCTGCTTCAGTCTCCTGCATGCAGGGATTATAGGTGCCCAGCACCACACCTGCTTAAAACTTTTTTACTTACTAGATCAGTCTGTCTCTATATACAAATATCTAAAATTAAAAGAAATTAAATAACAATATGGTGAGATTAGTTTTTTTTTTTTTTTTTCTTCTTCTTTCTGGGTTCCTGCTCAGAGTTCTAAAGCTTCAGCTTTCACGCCCAAGCGTCTCTTATTTTAGAGACGCTTCTGGTTCCACACTGGTGTGCAGCGAGAGCTCCTGCAGATTCCCGCAGTGGGTTTGATTCCAGAGTGTTAGACCTGCAGTTTGTGACTGCTACCTCTTGTGTGGTACCTTCTGTTTGAAGTGTGTCAGTCTTATCTGAGCGCGTCCTTGTTCAAAGCCTATGCAAAACTCGGTTATGGGAGGACTTTGGGAGCTTCAGATAAGAGTTTTTGGTGTACGGAAATTAACTTGCTAAAAGGTATAACAATCAAGGAGCCCTTGGCTAAGCCACAGTCAGTCAGTTCACCAGAGGTTGATTCTCCTGCGGCTGCAGAAGGCTAAAATTCATCCTAGAGGGGTTGGAGATCCTAGAATGCCCGTTTCTTCTTTCCAAGGACCCGCTTGAACCCAACACCGGACACAACACAGCTGGCAACCTCAGCTGGGGTTGAAGGGGTGTCAGGAAGCTCATACCTAACACTTCAACAACACCAAGCATTCCCCACCTGATGGCGACTAGGTCCACGCAGCCACAGCCTAAGTCCGGGGGTGGGGGAACCCTTTCAGTGGAGCCCATTCTGCCACAGGCTCCACCCATCGTGTAAGGCCTGGCAAGAACCACACTTATCTTGGTATCCTAGGATTCGTGCCCCCTAGCACCGGCTCCACCAACCCCGTCCCCCCCCCCCACCCCCGCCCCGGCTCCACCCCCTCTCCGAGGTCCCCCCCATCCGGAACCACGCAGTCTTCTACATCCCGGGCTCCGCCCTCACGCTGCACTGGGTCCCGCCCACCCGGCTCTAGGCTCTTCCCCCCGGAAACTGCCGTGGTCGGTCCTGGCCGGGTCCGCTCCGCCTGGGGCGCTGGTTACAACTGCTGCAAGCGGCTGGTTTGCTGGTTCTGTGAGCCACAGCTTCGGGCCATGGAGGGGGACGGCCCCGCCGCCGCCGCCGCCGCCGCCCCGGCCCCGCAGTACCAGCCGGCCTGCCCTACGCGGGACGCGTGTGTCTACAGCAGCTGCTATTGGTGAGAGAACGCGGGCGCCGTGGCCCGGGATCTGCGCGTTATCGCGCCCCGCTACCCAATGCTTCTTCTTCCCGGCTCTCACCCGAGCGCTGCAGGCCTACACTGCCGGGTTTTGGCGCCGAGATGAGAAGGGTGGGGAAGATGAGAAGGGTGGGGAACGCACCCCTGGTCTCCTTAGCTGAGCCTGGGCAGTGGGGTGGCGTTGAGGAGGTGACGGATGTCTGCGCGTCTTAGTGCCTGGGGGACAAGAAAGGGGAGTTAGGCTGGAGATCCTGAGGTAACGGTAGAAGTCCGTGTGGTTTCAGATTGAAGTTCGGGGCATTTTTAATTTTAAAGACAATGGAGACACAGTTTGAGGTAGCGGGAAATCCAGTCAGGCAACAGATAACCGCTATCTGTTGTACTAGGGTGATGATAATGATTGCGTTTGCACTGTCCTTGCCATATGCCAAGCGTTGTCTTGGGTGTTTTATGTAAATTAACTCAGTTGAACTCCACAGTAACCCCAAGAGGCAGGTGCTGTTGTGATCGCAGTTTTTAAGAACTCTGAGGCACAGAAGGGTTTTTACTCAAGGCCTCAGATTGGGAGGCTAGTGCCCTAGGCTGCCTGTGCAGCTCGAACACTGTTCACCTTGGCTTTTTCATCTCCACACCTCACCTTCCTTTTCTTGTGTAGGGACTTCTTCCCCAACTCAAGAGGGACCTCAGGGTCATCTAAATCTACTCCTTCCCCCTTCACCTGGTCAATCAGCCGATGACACTGAGAACTTAACATTTATTCAGCTGAGACCACGGTAGCCCAAGTCCAAGTGCTTACAGTGAATCTCAAACTTCCTAAAGCTGCCACCCTTTAATACAGTGCCTCATATTGTGGTGACCCCCCCAGCCTTGGAGACCGGTTCAATGATCACTATCACCAATACAAAGGCTGAGCCATAGAATGACTGGTTTGTCACAAACCACACAGCTAAGTGGTGGAATGTAATCTGGAGTCTGTGTGAGGGTTGGAGTCCTTGCTTCTTAGCTGGTGCATTGTATACCCGCCCCGCCTGGTTCCCAAGCCCTGCTAGTTTTTATCTGGAACATCTACTCTTGTTTCTTTCATTTATTCAGTCAATATTTCTTCGGGATGCGAAACATACGTTGGGTAAGTCTCTGCACCGAGGATATAGCAGTGAACAAAATGGATTTTCCTGGCTAGATCTCGTGATTCTTATATTTCAGTGGGGTGGAGAATGGGCAGACAGCAACAAGTGAACCAAGTTTGGCTGGTGGTAAGGGCTATAAGAAAAATAGAACGAGAGACAAGATGGTGACTAATGCTGCTTCATGTTGGGATGTTTAAGGAAGATGTTGTTGATAAGGTGACGCTGAACAGAGAGCTGGTCATTTCAGGCAGGGAGCACAGCAAGCGCAGAAGCCCTGAGAAGGATGTGTGTGTGTGTGTGTGTGTGTGTGTGTGTGTGTGTGTGTGTGGTGAGGATTTCTAGGAGCGACAAGGGGGGTGGTGAGGAGGACTGGAGCAGTGGGATGAAGAGTGACAAGAGGTCACATCTCTTCAATAGGTGACCTCCTTTGGGCTCCTTCAGCTACAGCAGAGCCTTCCTCTGCCATCCTGGGGACTATTCCAGTTGCTTCCTAATAGGTCTGTTTACTTACTTATGGTTAATATTGTCAATGTGACAGGGCCTAGTATCCCCTGGGAGACAAACCTGTGGGCATGTCTGTGAGGGAGTTTCTTGAGTGGGTTGAGATGGAAGATCCACCCAAAATGTGGGCAGCAACATTCCGTGGACTGATGTGAATGAAATGAAATGAGCAACAGAGCTGAGCACCCATATTTACGCTTCCCAGACTTGGGATGCAATGTGACCAGCTGCTTCATGTTTCCCCCACTGTCAAACCGAGCTGGAATAGACCCTTTCTTCCCTAAGAGGATATTGCTGGCTGGGTAGTGGTGGCACACGCCTCTGATTCCAGCCCTCAGAGTCAGAGGCAGACAGACCTCTGAGTTCCAGGCCAGCTTGGTCTACAGAGCTAGTTCCAGGACAGCCAGGGCTACACAGAGAAACCCCGTCTCAAAACAAAACAAAACAAAACAAAACAAAAAACAAAAAATGATGCTGTAGCAATGGGAAAAGTAACTAACACTCTTCCACAGAGCTTTACCCCTTGCTGGTTTCACACTGCTCAAAACTATTCTGAGTTTGAATGTGTTGAGGAATCATCTGAGAGCTTGTGAAGACCTGTCCACCTTAGGGTTCTACCCCAGAGTTTGGACTTACAGGTAGTACCGTGGAGGAATATAAGGCTGCTTTACTGGTCTTTATTTTATTTTTATTTTTTACTGTCTATGAATGTTTTGCTTGCATATCCGTCCATGTACTACCTGTGTGACTGGTACTCAAGGAGGCTAGTAAAAGATCCCTAGAGATGGGATTTAGTGCTGAGTCCTTGGCAAGAGCAGCCAGTGCTTTTAACCTCTGAGTCAGCTCTCCAAACCTCCAAACTCCCCCACTTTTTTTCCCCTTTTTTCTTTCTCTTCTTTTTTCTTCTTTCTTTCTTTCTTTCTTTCTTTCTTTTTTTCTTTCTTTCTTTCTTTCTTTCTTTTTTTTTTTGGCAGGGTTTCTCTGTTGTAGTTTTGTGCCTGTTCTGGATCTCACTCTGTAGACCAGGCTGGCCTTGAACTCACAGAGATCCGCCTGGCTCTGTCCCCCAAATGCTGGGATTAAAGGCGTGCACCACCGCCGCCTGGCTCCTTTTTTCTTAAAGACAGTCTCTCACTGTCTGTCCTAAAACTTGCTATGTAAACCAGGCTGGCCTCCAACTCGCAGAGATATGCCCACCCCCACCTCCTGAGTGCCGGGGTTAAAGGCCTGTGCCACCATGCCGGGCTTGCAGATCATATTTTGTGGGATATGCTTAGAGATAACAAAGTCCATCTGAGTATCACTGGCTGTCTGGTTTATTTGTCCAAGGCCTGTGTTTTTCCAGCCTCATTTTGAACCTACCTACTCTGTCCTATTGCCAGGTTCTCAGCCCTGGCTCTGTTGGCATTTTGAGTATCAAGTTCCATGCATTTTAGGGTGTGTAATTGCATATCCTGGCCTGTATCAGACAGATGCCATTACCAGCTCCCCGTACCCCCAAGTTGTGACAACCAAACATATCTCTAGACATTGCTTGTCCTGCTGTGATTAGCAAGTCAATAGTCACACCTGACTGCATTTGTGTCTCCAGGTTCTTTTAACTTGAAATAAATGCCTCTATTGTTGTATTCTGGTAGATGTTACTTCTCTTTCCAGATCCCACTTCATGATGATAATGGTAGCTAAGATTTGGCTGGGACTGTGTGGTTTTGCAGGGTTCCCCCCCTTCCCTTCCCCCTTCCCACCCCAGTGTTAAGTATTGAACCCCCAGCAGGTCACATTCCCTTTGTGTTGCTGTAGCTGAGGGCTGCTCCCCTGTGTCTGCTGAATGCAGCTCACGGGTAACCCCTGCTGCAGCCCATTTGCTGCTTTGTTAGCCTTTTGGCTATGGATAAGATCAACTGTTCCCCTGGAGATGCTATTATCATCACCCCATTTTATTTTCCCACTTAACAGTTAAATAGGTGCCAGGATCTGTAACAAATACAGAGTGCTTTCTGTTCCTGCTGCAGCTTCCAGAATTCCCAAATATAAGCACCTCACCCCCACCCCCCTTTAACATCAAAAGTTCCGTAAAAAAGGTGGGGGTTGGGTGGGTGGGTGGGAGGGGAGATGGCTTAAGCAGTTAAGGACACTGGCTGCTCCTCCAGAAGACTACAGTTTGATTCCCAGCAGCTGCATGGTGGCTCACAACTATCTAAAACACCAGTAGCAGAAGATCTGATGCCCTCTTCTGACCTCCTCAGGTGCTGCACACATGTGGAGCATGGACATACATGCAGGCAGAACACCCCTACACATAAAACAAATCTTTGTTTTTTTTTGTTTTTTTTTTTTTTTTGGTTTTTCGAGACAGGGTTTCTCTGTGTAGCTTTGCGCCTTTCCTGGAGCTCACTTGGTAGCCCAGTGGCCTCGAACTCACAGAGATCCGCCTACCTCTGCCTCCCGAGTGCTGGGATTAAAGGCGTGCGCCACCAACGCCCGGCAGAAATCTTTGTTTTTAAAAGAAGTTTTATGAGTTGGGTGTTGTGGCTCATGTCTATAATACTAACACCCACAGGCAGAGGCCGGGTAAATAACTCCAAGTTTGAGTCTGGCCTAGGTTTCATAGCAAGTTCCAGGGCAGACCCTATTTCAAATATCAAACAGCAGAAATTTCATGCTATTCCTCAACTTAGCGTTAGTTATATTATTGAAAAGTAATTGATGGCCGGGTTTAGTGGCATGCTTTTAATTCTAGCACCCAGGAGGAGACAGAGGCAGGAGGATATTCATGAGTTTGAGGCCATCCTGGTCTACATAGTGAGTTCCAAGCCAGTCAGAGCTACAGAGCAAGACCCTGTCTCCAAAAAAAAAAAAAAAAAAAAGAAAAAAGAAAGAAAGAAAGAAAGAAAGAAGAAAAAAAAGGGGAACTTTTATTATTATTATTATTATTATTTTACCCTATGTAACATTCACACAATTTTGAAAAATAATGTGCAGTGTGTATTCAAGCCATATCATGTATTCTGCCTACTAATGATGCTTGTGGACTCATGAACTCTGCATTATCTCCAAACCCACCTGTAGGATGGAGATGGGGGCAGGGCAAAAAGGAGAAACTGCTGACCTGTACCCCTGCTGTTTCCCCATACCTCTCAGTTAATGACTCTCTCCTCTATGCTTTCTCCGTGCATCTTTTATGGCCTTCTGGGATGCTTGGTACTTTAGATCTGAGTGCCTCTTGCCATCTATAGACTTTAATTCATTATCTAAGCACTTAGCTGTGATTTGTGTCTCATATGCTCTTGAAGATGCTTGTGGTTAAGTTCAAAATTCCTGTGGACCAGACCAACACGTGTCTTCTCAGAACCTGGATAAATATTTTATGGGTTTGCTCAGAGCAGGGGGCCCGGAGAATGGCTTCTCTGTTTACAACACACCCAAGACGAATCTGGGGCCATTGTAATGAGGGCACAGCACTGTGTCCTCTCTATGAGCAGATCCCCCACATGCTTCTCCCCTATTCATCCACGTGGCTTTCAGGTAACACCAGTGGGACAGGAGGCAGTAGTAGGAAAAATGCTCCAGTATTTAGTTGGGGAGGTGGTGGTCTAGAGCATAGTCGTTCATGTGTGAGCTGTCCATAGGTGGTCTCAGGAATAGAGACCGAACATGAGTTCTCTCCTTTCACTGCGTAGATCCCCAGGCCTGGCCTTTACCTCCTGAGCTATCTTCCCATCCCGAACCTTTCTGGTGGCCCACAGAGGCTTCCTAGTGAGACCTTACTCGGGGTCAGAGCATCTGAGTCTGCTTTACCCAGCAGGGTTGTATAAGGAGATGGTCTGGCCATGAGTGTGTTTACCAGGTGTTTGGAAGGGTCTACACTTGGCTGTACAGTGTGCGTTGATCTTGCAAGGGGGAGGTCTTTTGCCTCTCCCGTTGGCATGTTATAAAAAGCCCTTTAGAATAAAGCTCTGGGTGGCAGGGTATTGACCCAGTGCCCTCCCGAAGCTATCCTGTGTCTCTGTCTTTCTCCTTGTTGTCATCTAGGTCTTATCTTTCTACCTCATATTTCCTCATTCCTCTCTCCTCCACCCAAGATCCCTTCAAAAGGTGGGAGCAGGTCGGAGCTGGTCTCCGGTAGATTCCCACACTTTCTTAAAAGGGTGTGTGTGAGGACGGGAGCTAAAGGTACCTGCCAACAAGCCTGAGGACCTGAGTTCAGTCCCTGGGACCCACAAGGTGGAAGAGAGAACTGATTCCTGAAAAGTTGTCCTCTGACTCCCACACATGTACTGTGGCATGCATATCTCTCTCTCTCTCTCTCTCTCTCTCTCTCTCTCTCTCTCTCTCTCTCACACACACACACACACACACACACACTAAATGTAATAAAAAATATGCATTTCTGTAATACTTTTAGTTTAATTTCATAAATTTGCTGCGTGCTGTTTCTGTCTTGCTCCATTGTCAGGGAGTGAGATGTGGATGATGAGAAATTGGTCCTGACAGACTGAGTGATGCGGCTCTGAGTGGAGCAGCAGAGACTCATTTTGAGCAGAGGTGTGTGTGTGATTCATCACACAAAGACAGGAACCCAGAGGCTGAGCTGTGAAGACAGCCAGAAGCGCTTGTTCTTGCCTGTGCTCAGGAAGGAGGCTCAGGTACTGCTCAGTTTGAGAGTCTGGGCAGTGTCAGACAGCTGATGGCCTGTCAGATAGGAAGAGACTTGTCTGGGGCAGTGTCAGAAGATGAGGGATTTCAGTTCCTAAAAGAATTGCCTTTTTGAATTGAGATGTTTTAGATTTATCTATGTTTTAGATTTATCTTTAGTCTCACATATTTACGGGAGTGTGGATGTGATTATGTACATGTGAGAGTGTCGGCTCCCCCTGGAGCTGGAGTTACAGGCAGTTGTGAGCTGCAGTGTGGATGCTGAGGATCAAACGGGGACCTCTGGAAGAGCAGTGGTACTCTTCACCACCGAGCCATCTCTCCAGCCCTAGTTATTTTTGAGACAGGGCCTCACTATATGGCCCCGTTTGGCTTTGAACTTGCAGAGATCTCCCTCCCAAGTACTGGGACTAAAGGTGTGCACCACCGTGCCTGGTGAGACGGTTTCCTAAAAGACCTTTCTTACTGAAGGTTTTTTGGAGCATCCTATCCCAAACTGGAATTTGTACAGCCAACACCTGCTAACTTTCTCCACGTAATTAGTGAAGGAACGATGCAGAGAGGTCTCATGAATAACTGAGAGAGAAGGCAGGACTTGACCTTCCCTGCCTGGCCTCCTTCTGCTTCCTAACCCAGGCCCCCCTGCTCTCTGGGGACACTGTGCAGTGTCTTTAGTTCTTGTGAACTCTCACAGTGGAGCCTGCTTGCACTTAGGATTTGGACTTCATTCCTTCACCTTGATGTAGATTGCTTAGAAACATATCCGTATGTATGTATGTCTCTAATTATACAATTAAAAAGGCTCTAAACCATACATGGAGCATGCCTATAACCCCAGTACTCAGAAGGTCACCACAAGTTTGTGGCCAGTCTGGTCTACACAGGGAGTTCCAGGTCAGCCAAGGTCTACACTCTGAGACACTGTCTCCAAAAGAAAGGAAGGAAGGGAATGCAGCCTGTATAAACATGCCATCACATCCTTCATCACCTTCAAGGAAGGGGCTAACGTCTACCTCAAATCTAATGAAAAAATCTTGTCACGAGCCTGGTGGTGGTGGTGGTGGTGGTGGTGGTGGTGGTGGTGATACACGCCTTTAATCCCAGCACTCAGGAGGCAGAGACAGGTGAATCTCTGAGTTCAAGGCCAGCCTGGTCTACAGAGAGAGTTCCAGGACAGCTAGGGTGGTTACACAGAGAAACCCTGTCTCAAAAAACAAAACAAACAAAAAAATCCTGTCCCATTTCTCGGACAAATGGGGAAATAATGTTAACTGGGATTTATGGAGGGTTATGGTGTGGTGTGAGAATGTGCATTTTACAGAGGAGAATTCTAGCAGTTTCTCAGCTTCTGGAATCCTGACATGGCATTTTACTGGCCACAGGCTTCAGTGGTGGGTAAGGACCCTCTGTCTGGAAGTGCACACAGTACAGGTTGGGTAGCAGCTTGTGACTGTGCTTTGGAGGAGAGTCACTGTTAGCCAGCCAGTGTTAGTCAGATGAGGTGGTTAAGGTCCTTTCCAATCATATCCTCATCAATCTTTCCTTTCAATTCAAAAGGCAAAGCGTGTTCACTTGTAATTACTTTCTTTTAGTGAGGAAAACATTTGGAAACTCTGTGAATACATCAAAACCCACGACCAGTATCCCTTGGAAGAGTGTTCCGCTGTCTTCATATCAAATGAGAGGAAGATGGTAAGTTGGTAAGTGATGACAGTGAAAATGAGAGTTAGGGTGACCTCAGAAGCCAAGTACAGTATGGAAGCCATACTGTTGTAAAATGTGCTTTGTCATAGCAACCTTTCAAACAGCTTTATTATTATTATTATTATTATTATTATTATTATTATTATTATTATTATATTTGAGGTAGAAGTTAGCCCCTTCCTTGAAGGTGATGAAGGATGTGATGGCATGTTTATACAGGCTGTACTCCCTTCCTTCCTTTCTTTTGGAGACAGTGTCTCAGAGTGTAGACCTTGGCTGACCTGGAACTTCCTGTGTAGACCAGACTGGCCACAAACTTGTGGTGACCTTCTGAGTACTGGGGTTATAGGCATGCTCCGTGTCTGGTTTAGATTCTTTTTAATTGTATAATTAGATCCATAGAACTAATTTGAAGTAAAGATTTGTCTCTGAAGTTTGAATAGAGCAGAGTAAACTTTCATGGAGCATTAGAAGTGGCCCTTTGGGTTTTATAAAGCACTTTTGCAGGCGTTGTCTCATTTGGGTTAATAAAAGTTCTATGAGGTAGGCAAGGTTTAGACAACTTTCTCTGTTTTATTTTATTGACTTGACTTTTGTTTTGGAGACATTTCCCTAAGCCCACTAGCCTCACAATCATTACGTGGCTGAGGCTGGGATTTCAGGCATGTACCGCCATGACCTGCTAACTTTCTCCACGTAGTCAGTGAAGAAGGAGATTCCGAGAGGTCTCATGAATAACTGAGAGGGAAGGCAGGACTTGACCCTGCCTGGCCTCCTTCTGCTTCCTAACCCAGGCCCCCTGCTCTCTGGGGACACTGTGCAGTGTCTTTAGTTCTCGTGAACTCTCACTGTGGAGGATGTTTGCACTGAGGATTTGGACTTTATTCCTTCACCTTGATGTGGATTGCATAGAAACAAACATTTTTGATTTTAAAATTGAATTTGGTTAACTAATTTCTTTATCCTGAGATAGGGTCTCACTATGTAGCCCTGGCTGGCTTCAAACTCGGAGAGAACCTCCCTACCTCTGTTTTTGAGTGTTGGGATTAAACGTGTGTGCAACGATGCCTGGCGTTCTTTTTTTTTTTCCCCCACTGTGTACAGGTGTTTTGCCTGCATATGCCTGTGTACCTTGTGTGCACTGTGCCTACAGAGGCCAGAAGAAGGGCTTGGATCCCTTTGGCCTGGAGTTACAGATGTTTGTCAGCTACCATGTGGATGCTAGGAACAAATCCTAGGTCTTCTGTAAGAGCAGCAAGCCCTGTGAACTGCTGTACCATCTCCCCAGCCCACCTAGGAACAGTCTATTACTCACTGATGTATTGGTGTAGAGACTCTAGAAGGATTTGAATGAAACTCATGGATGTCCTGTATTTTGTAGGTACCTATTTGGAAACAGAAGGCAAGACCTGGGAATGGACCTGTGATCTGGGTAAGACAGCCACCTAAGAGCCTCTGATGCGTTGTTCCTTATGGCCTCTCAGTGACCAGTATGCTGTGGTAAAGCAGAATTGAAGGGACGCTAGAGAAAGCCTATGATAATTATCAATAAATGATCTTTTGAGAATGGATGTTATTCTTCTGTCTGTGGTAAAGCACTATGGACATATATTTTTCCAACTTTTGTTTTGGGATCTGTAATGGTTTGTGTATGAAATATCCACTGCAGGCTTCTGTGTTTGATTTCCTGGTCCCTAGCTGATGATGCTGTTCTGTGAGGTTGTGGAAGCTCTGAGACCTGAGGCCTAGCTAATAGAAGTGTGTCGCGTGTCGCTGGGAATGGTGGGCCTTTCAGGTTGTACCTACTTCTGGTTATGGCCTCTGTTCTCTTATTCTCTGCCTCCCAGCCTGTCAACACGTGAGGAACAATTGTCTCATATTCCTGCTGCCATGGATAGTCATTCCTATCATTATGCCTTCCCTATAGGGTTGGTAGTTTCTTGTTGTGGGATATTTGTACACTGTGTGAAGGTGTATTGCTGTGATTGGTGTAATAAAAAGCTGAACAGCCAATAGCTAGGCAGGAGGTATAGGTGGGACTTCTGGGAAGAGAAAGGAAGAGGAGGAGGAATCTAGGTGCACAGGAGAAGCCAGGAGACACAGAGAGTAAATGGGAGGTGGGGGTGGGGGTGGGGAACAAGGTGGAAGAGAGATAACGTCACATGATAGAACGTAGATTAATGTAAATGGGTTGTCACAAGAGCTAGTTAGGAACAAGCCTAAGCTATAGGCCGAGCATTCATAATAAGAAGTCTCCATGTCATTATTTGGGAGCTGGCTGGCGGGACAGAAAAAGACTCATTGCAGTCTCTGAAACCGTGAGCCAAAATAAGCATTTCCTCACATAAGTCGTTTCTGTCAGGTATGTGGTTATAGAACTGGGGAATGTTGACTAGGACAGATTACACAGGGAGTCTGAGGCAGGCTCTCTCTGTGCAATCTTGTGTTGTGGAATATTACTCTAACTGGGCAAAGATGTGTTACATTTGTTATTGCTGCATTTGTTTAAGTATGTGAAGATGTGTTGCTGTTTCACCTTGCCTGCCTAAGACACCTGATTGGTCTAATAAAGAGCTGACTGGCCAGTAGCTAGGCAGGAGAGGGATAGGTGGGGCTGGTGGGCAGAGGGAATAAGCAGGAGGAGGAATCTAGGCTCAAGAGAGAAGAGAGAGAGAAGAGAACGAGGGAGATGCCCAGGGCTGTCTAGCCAGGCAGCTGCCAGACAGACAGACATGGAGGGATCAGTGAAAGTAGGACAAATAGAATGAAAGAAAGGTAAAAACACTGAGGCACTGAAGAGAAACAGTTTGTTAAAAGAGCTAGCAAGAAACAAGCCTAAACTAAGACCGAGCATTCATAACTAATATTAAGTCTCCGCATCTTGATTTGAGTACTGGTTGGTGGCCCAGAGAAAGCCTGCTACAGTCTTGGCTGGCCTAAACCTTCTGTTTCTCCTGTCCTACCTCCCAAATGCCGGGATTAAAGGCGTAGGCCATCATGTCTGGCTTACAGTAATGTTTATAAATGTCCAGTGTAGGAGTAAAATTTTGTGATTTCTCTATCTTGTACCCATTCTGCACTAGGAGCTTTTTACATATAGCCTGGATACACATTTGATTTAATTTGGAGACTGGTTAAAAGTGTAAGTACCGTGTTAGTTTGTCTGGAGAGGGGTTCAAGATTTAGTGTCCTCTTTTTTAATATTTAACTTAGTGTTTATTGCATGTATGTATGCACATGTGAGTGCATGTGCAGAGGTGAGAACACAGCTCGTCGAGTTGGCTCTTTTTTTTTTATTTTCAGAGCTCAGGACCGAACCCAGGGCCTTGCACTTGCTAGGCAAGCGCTCTACCACCGAGCTAAATCCCCAACCCCAGTCGTGTTGGCTCTTACCTGTTTTGCTGAGGCAGAGTCTTGCTTCTGCTGCTTTACTGCAGATTCTAAGCTAGCTGGTCTGTAGTCCCGGGCCTGTTTCCCCTTCCGCCTCGCTGTAGGAGTGCTGGATTGCAGCCGTTCAACACCACGTCCACAGACTTCTTACATGGGTTCCAGGAGTGGAACTTGAGTTGTCAGGCTTTCGTGGCTAGTTCCTTTTCCTGCTGAGTCCTCCTTGGCTCACGATTTAGTATTCTTAGCTAATTCCTAGGAGAACGTGACTGGCAATTGAAGAACAGGGTTGTTGTGGTGGCGGGGAATGTAAAGGTCATCAGGCCAGGGGAGGACGTAGTCTATTACAGGGGCAGCGGCTCTTGGCTCATCTGGATGGGGGGTGTGCACTCATAGATTCCATCTCTGCTTTCTTTAATTGGAGTCGGAGCTGAAGGGAGCATTCCGTGTAGGGTGTTTCCAGTGTCGACTCTCTTTCCCATCTCACAGGTCACAGCACTAGCGTGCTGTGTAAACTGTGAAGTGCTGGGAGCATGTCAGCTGCCCTAGCGTGATAGTAGACTGAACAGTCATTTCGGTGCGTTTTCTCCACGAGAGCATTTGTTCCTGGGTTGGAAGCACCAGCTGCATACATGTCCCTTGAGGATCCCGTGGTCCTCCCAGCCATCGGCTGGTGCTGGCAGTGCCTTGTGAGAGCAAGAGGTAAAAGTGGCATCCATTCTGTAACCAAGCAGGGCTGTGGGAGCTGTCTCTATCTCCTTTAATGGCTGCAGATGAGAGCTTGGTGGTTTTTTGTTTTGTTTTGTTTTGCTTTCTTTTAATTAGAAAAGTAATAAAAATGGGAAATTAGTGCCCTCTCCAGACTACCCTCAGGAAGACCCCACTGGTTTGCAGTTTGGCGGGGGGTGGGGGGGATGGGGGGGGTGGGGGAGGTGGTCAGTCACTTTCACTACCCTCAGGAAGACCCCACTGTTTTTGCAGTTTGGGAGGGGGGGGGGTCAGTCGCTTTCTGTCATTGTAACTAATACACAAAGTGAATCACTGTAAAGGAAAGGTTTATTCTGTGTTCAGTTTCTGGTTTTAGTCCATGATTGCTTGGCTCTCTGTATTTGAGCCTGTGGTGAGGCAGGAACACATGGTGGGGCAGAGCTGTTTGTCTCACGGCCAAGGAGAGAAAGAAGAAGGAGCTGGGCTCCCAGTGACCCCCTTCAAGGCTAAGCCCCTAGTGTCCGGAAGACTTCTCACTAGGCTTCATGGTTTTGGTTTTTCTAAGGTCTCAATATGTAGTTCTGGCTGGCTTGGAACTCTCCATGTACATCAGGCTGGTCCCGGACTCACAGAGATCCACCTGTCTCTGCCTCTTGAGTGCTGGGGTTAAAGTGTGTGTCCCCACTGATAAGTAAGGCTTTAACACATGGGCTGTTGTGGGACATTGAAGATCCAAAGTGTCGAAGAAGATATCTTTGTAGACTCCTGAATTCATATGTGTGAATGCGTAAATACATTTGAATTCACATGTGTGTCTTTGCGCAATCAAGCTTTAAAATATAATACAAAAGCCGGGCATTGGTGGCGCACGCCTTTAATCCCAGGACTCGGGAGGCAGAGGCAGGCGGATCTCTGTGAGTTCGAGGCCAGCCTGGGCTACCAAGTGAGCTCCAGGAAAGGCGCAAAGCTACACAGAGAAACCCTGTCTCGAAAAACCAAAAAAAAAAAAAAAATACAAAATATATCTATGTCCCACAGTCAGTTTTTCTGTTCAATTACAGAGCATGGGATATCACATAACAGCGGGTCAAACACTGTCATTGTTTAGCCATTTTCCAGTCACTGGACATTTTTCTGTTTGGGGGGTTTTGTGTTTTGTTATTATTATTTTGTTTTGCCATTACAAGGAGGGTGATATTAGCCCAGTAGCTGCTTTCCCGCTAATGCTTGTGCGCTGATCCTGCAATGTTGGAATTGACTGTCCTACACTAACTGGGTTAACCTCAGTGATTGTTATTCCTAGGATTATCATGTCGTTCTGCTTCATGTGTCAAGTGAAGGACAGAGCTTCATTTATGACCTTGATACTATTTTGCCATTTCCCTGCCCTTTCGACATTTACGTAGAAGATGCCCTTAAGTCTGATGATGACATTCATCCACAGTTTAGGAGGTGAGGAAATTCAGTACTAAGTTACTGATTTTCTGACGTAAGACTTGGTGATTACGCAGAAGTCATCCCCCTCCCTCTCTGTCCCTCCTCCCTCCTTTTCTCAGTCTTTCCCTTTCTTTTCCTCTCTCCTCTCCCCTCTTTGTCTCCATCCTCCTATTTCTGCATTACTGGTGTGCTTGCTGTACAAGAGCTTAAGCGTATCTTAAAACTCTAAAGGCTCCATATCTTATGAAAGACGGTATTATAAATATGAGCGTGATAAGGGCCAGCCAGGACTGAGGACCTGACTTCCATGCCTGGGATTCACATGGAGGAAAGAGAGAATTGATGTCTGTAGATTACCTCTGACCATACACACACGCACACGTGTGTGTGCGCACACACACACACATATTCACACACACACTCAAATGTGTTTAAAAAAAAAGTGAGTGTGATGACATTCCCAACATTTTCTTTTAGATGTGTTGAGGATTTTTGTCTTGATTGCTGGATCGTGGCTAGAGCTAATGCCAAACTCAAGAAAATTAAAAGGCAACAACAAAAAGCCTATCCTTTTCCCCAATGTGCAATTAATTGAGAAAATAAAAACCACGCAGTAGATTTACTCCTGTACTTTCATAGCTTTGGGTTCCAGTTATTTCCTTCAGCTTGCTTAATAGGTAATCAGCCATGTAGATGTGTATGCATTAGTAACAGTGCAAAAATTCTTGAGTAGTTTTGTGCACATCATAGAAAGGGTCCATTGTAGGAATGAGTTAGAATGCCAGCCGTGATATCTCTCTGATATAAGTGTATGTTGATTTATCTACAGGAAATTTAGAGTGGTCCGTGCTGATTCCTACTTGAAGAACTTCGCTTCTGACCGGTCTCACATGAAAGATTCCAGTGGGAACTGGAGAGAGCCTCCTCCAGCGTACCCCTGCATTGAAACTGGTGGTGAGACAAGGGTGTCCTTCCAGGGGTTTCTGCCTGATCACTGCTCAGATCAGCGCTTCCCTTAGTCAGTTTTTGGATACACTCCCTGAGTGGTGAGGATAAATACAAGCACGAGCTCTCTGTGTTTCCTAGATTCAGAAATCAAGGTGCAGAAAACAGGACTGGAGGGCAGAAGCACTCTTGGGGAGAATAAATGCTGGGGAACAGAGCCATGACCGTAGCAAACTGCTCAATTATTGGATACATCTGCTGGGATTCTGGCATCACATCTGTGTGTCACATAACAGCGCTATCAGTAGCACATTGCCATGGTGGGGTTTCACGTACTGGTAAAAGACATCCCCAGTGCGTCCTTCTGCGTGTAAAATGCCATTTTAGTAACCTCGTAATAAAATGGGCAGTAAGAGAGCTTTATCACACCACTTGCTTCCTCCTGTGCTTCTAGGCAGCCGTCCAGTTGAGAATGTCTTGAGAGCTAAGATCATAGCAGGTTATTCACCCTTTTACTGTTGCTCGGCATTCGTGTGCTTTTGAAACATTACCTATGATTGTAAGTCATTCACAGCATTCCACTTACGGGTGAGATCATCCCATCATGTGGCTAACACAGTCCACAGGAAAGAGCCCTGCAGGCTGTGCGGGACTCTGCAGAAACAGGGCAGGGGCATCACTAGCTCTTGGAGGAAGAAAGCAAAAAATATTTAGCATATTTGAAGGGAGTGAACACTTAAAGAGGGTTCTGTCTGAGTTTTGAGTCTCTCAGTGAGAGGCTTCATAATGAAAAAAAAACCCAAAAAACAGAAAACCCCAAACACCCCAAACTGTGTGATTGCTTTCCCGGATCCCATCTACTTCCCCACTTGCACATTGGAACCATGAAAACAGTGTTAGGAGAGGGCTTCCCGGGTTTACCTCGTCGTCTCAGGTGCCCCGCTACCCAGGGGCTAACCTGGACACACAGTGCCTTCAGCAGGCACCCATTTCTCTTATAGATGTGGATTCTTACAGCCCAGTACATGGTAGGTAATCAGCACATGGGACCTTCTCAGGATCTGGTCCTTCTCAGGATCTGGTCCTTCTCAGGATCTGGTCCTTTTGGCTCAGTCCTTTGGCTTGGATGGCAGCTCATTCAGTGTCATTACTCACTTTGTGCCGGGCTTTGGTTCGCTTCTGCACATAGAAATGTAATTTATACTGTGATCTGGGTGCTGGGGCTCGCACCTGGGTCCTCTGCAGGAACAAGTTCTCTTAACCACCGATCTGTCTTTCCAGCCACTCCTGTTATTTGTTTATCTGTTTATCTATTTTAGACAGGATCTCACTATGTATCCCTGGCTAGCCTGGAACTCACTGTGTAGACCAGGCCAGTCTTTTTGTTTTTTCTTTTTAAAAGTCAAAATATCTTCGTATTTATTGAGCTAATGGATGTATTTTTCCTGAATTGTTTTTGTCTTTGTTTGTTGATTGGGTTTTTTTTTTTAAAACAAGTTATAATTTAAAAAACCAGGGTTATTTTAAACAGTAAAATATTTTCTCTGTAGAAAATAGTATAAATGATAACATTTCCCAATAAGCCCTTTTAAGCCAAATGATAGCTGAATTATCCATATAAATATTGATTAGATTCTGGGATACAGAAGAGACCTATCTTCATCTGTTCAGAGAGCTGTGTTTTACTTAAGTTGTGTAAGTGAGATTCCTATTCATCTTCCCCTTCACTGTTTGATTTACGGCAGACATTTTTCTATAGGCTAATCCATAATATAAAAAGATGTTAGCCTCCCCTCCTGAAAGTATGGCCAGCTTTTTCTTTCATCAGCTTGATACAGTATACATTCTTATCCTAATAGTGAAATGTTTCACTAAAGCTTGCTCAGTGATTGGGTAAAACCAAAACTTAATTATAAGCCACAGTCATCCTAGGGTCCCCCCTGCTAGGTAGCCTCCCTGGAGCTGTGGGTTGCAGTCTGATTGTCCTTTGCTTTATATCTAGTATCCACTTATGAGTTAGTACATACTGTGTTTGTCTTTCTGAGTCTGGGTTACCTCACTCAGGATGATATTTTCTAGTTCCATCCATTTGGACCAGGCCAGTCTTAAACTCATAGAGATCTGCCTGCCTCTTCCTCCCCAGTGCTTGGATTAAAGGTGTTTGCCATCATGCCTAGCTCTTTAAAAAACAAAACAAAACAAAGCATTGTTTTTGTTTTATGACTCAGGGGCCAGAAGAGGGTGTTGGGTCTCCTGCAACTGGAATTATAGATGGTTGTGAGCTGCATGTGAGTGTTGAGAACTGAACCTGGGTCCCCTGTAATGGCAGCCAGTGCTTTTAACCACTGAGCCATCTCTCCCACCTCTTTAAGAGTTTTTTAATATACACATTGCTCGCCCAGCTCGTTCCTTCCATTTATGAGTTGAAGACACCGGGAACAGTTGTGACAGCTTGCAGCTGGCTGACTGTGTCCCGCTTGCCCCTCTGAATTGCCTTTAAGTTGCCCATTGAAGCTTGGAAACTGACAGTTTGATTATGAATGCACCCTTTATATAACCTTTTATTTTAAAGAATTTTAGACTTCTTGAAACTTGTTAAATAGGACAGAGTTCTTACATAACCCTCCCTCCGATTCCCTTGGTGCTAACTCTCTTTTTGGTTTTTGGTTTTTCAAGATAAGGTTTCTCTGTGTGTATCCCTGGCTGTTCTGGAACTCGCTCTGTAGACCAGGCTGGCCTCAACCTCAGAGATTCACCTGCCTCTGCCTCCCAAGTGCTGGGATTAAAGGCATGAGCCACCACTGCCCTCCCCCCCTTTTAATATGTATTTATTTTCAAATTTTTAATGTGTATGGGAGTTTTGCCTGCATGTGTATCAGTATACCATGTGTGTCCAGTGCCCAGTCAGAAGAGAGTTGGATCTCCTGGATCTGGAGTCTCAGATGGTTGTAAACTACCATGTGGGATGTTGGGATGATCTGGAAGAACAGCTAGGCTCTTAGCTGCTGAGCCGTGTCTCCACTTCCTTGGTATTAACCGTAACATGTAACCATAGCATAGTCACCAAAGAGAAAGAAGAAAGTAATGCAGAAATACTGCTGTGGTATATGAAAATAACCATGATAATACCGTTTAATTTTTCAGGGGGTCTCATTCATTATTTCTGGTACAGAATCTAACTCAGGGGTATGACATTTAGTGGTCTTTTTTTTTGTTTGTTTCCCTTAGTCTGTGACAATTCCCTTTCTTTGCCTTTTCTTATATGACCTTTATATTTTTTTTTTTTTTTTTTTTTTTTTGGTTTTTTGAGACAGGGTTTCTCTGTGTAGCTTTGCGCCTTTCCTGGAACTCGCTTGGGAGACCAGGCTGGCCTCGAACTCACAGAGATCCGCCTGCCTCTGCCTCCCGAGTGCTGGGATTAAAGGCGTGCGCCACCACCGCCCGGCTGACCTTTATATTTGTAAAGACTGCTGCCCATCTGCTCGGTGGCCATCTGCTCAGTGGAGCATCACTTAGGCTGATGTGGTGCTTGTCTTGAAGAGAGTGCTGTGTGTTTGAGGCAAGAACACTGCAGAAGTGATCTTGAACTCTTGCTCATTTTAATGGGTTCCCCATCCCTTAGGTTTCTGGGTGGTTCTGTGGCTGCAAACCTGAAATTTGTTTCAGCAGACGTTTCTTTCGTGTTCTTTTCTAGACTCCAAAATGAACCTGAACGACTTCATCAGCATGGATCCCGACGTAGGATGGGGAGCCGTCTACACGTTGTCCGAGTTTGTACATCGGTTCAGCAGTAAAAGCTGCTGAGCCTGAGCTAGCATGTGGAACTGGAGAAGTTCTAGGATGTGAATAAGCCATCCTTGCATTTAAGAGAACAGCATGGTACAGGTGGTTTGGAGGTGTATTTTTTCAATTAAATTTGAGTGGAAACATTAATGAACACAAATATAAATGAATGCCCCCTCCCCGCTTTTTTTAGCTTGGGAATCTATCCTGGAGTTCTATCTCCAACCCTAAGTCAGTCAGTCCCCAGTCTCAGACATAGACAGACAAGTAAAATAAAAGCTTTCTTATTAATGATATGCCACACGCGGTATAGAGTTGCTAAGATATTCCCATGACTTACGTGTTTAGATATATGATGACCTAGGCCAGCAATTGCTTTTGTTAAACTACAAGTGTGGACTTGGAGCCGGCTCCTTTTGTCTGCTCTCTCTGCTTCCTGTCCAGCTAGACTCTAAACTCCTTGAGCACAGGGCTGCGGCCTGTGGCTCTGAGACTCTCTGTCGCCCATTAGAGGTACCTGTAAAATGTTCCAGAGACAGCTCTGCTGCTGCTCGGAAAGGACAATATTGTGAGCTGAATCAGCTATAAGTATTAGTCTTTTTGGACTATGGTGTTTAAAAAAGTTGCAGATATTTTGAGTGTGATTTGGCCCATTTATATGCATAGTTTTAAATAAAACTGACTTAACGTTAGTTTTGTTTTTGAAGATTTTGTGGCTTTCTTTTTTCTGAGGTGGAGTTGGGCATTGTTGGTGATTGAATTGTATATGTGACAAGTACTGTACCATTGAGGTGCTCAGGTCACTCTTTATGTGTATGTGTGTGCGTGCGTGCGTGTGTGTGTGTGTGTGTGTGTGTGTGTGTGTGTGTATACGCATGTTCACGAGTACATGCATAGGCCAGAGGTTGATGTCAAGTATCTTTCTCAATGACTGTCCTCCTTCCTTTGGGGGACAGGGTCTCACTGATTGGGTAAACTGGCTGTCTAGTAAGCCCTGGGAGACTCCTCATGTGTCTGTCTTCTCAGCATGGGGTTATAGGCACATGTTGCCTTGCTTGGCTTTATGTGTGAGTTGGGGGTTGAACTCAGGGCCACATACTTATGTGGCAAGTACTTTACTGACGGCCATCTTTCCCTGTCCCCTTTATGTCACTCTTGATCAGAAATACCTAAGAATGTCTCCATCATAGATGAAAACCAATACCTTAAAATACAGTTCGCACATCTGCCTTCTTGGAGATGCCTAGAATTTGACTTTAGTCTTATAATTTTAAATAAAGATTTCGTATGAAAGATGAAAGGTATAGTTATAATGTCTCTCACTTGTGGTTCTGCTGTAAAATTAAAGACAATTTTTTTTTAAGACACTCTTTCTTAAAACATAGGCTGGCCTTGTATTTCCTGTGAAGTCTGGGCTGGTGTTGAACTCATTGCATTCTTCTGTGTGCACACACACATACATAAATAATCACAAAGTATTTTTTAATTCAATTAATTTTTTTTTATTTAAAGATTTATTTATTTATTATGTATACAGCATGTATGACCAGAAGAGGGCACCAGACCTTATTACAGATGGTTGTGAGCCACCATGTGGTTGCTGGGATTTGAACTCAGGACCTCTGGAAGAGCAGTCAGTGCTCTTAACCTCTAAGCCATTTCTCCAGCCCTCAATTAATTTTTTTATGTGGGTGCTGGGAATAGGACTCAGTTTCTGAGGTTTGCACAGCAAATACTTTACTGACTAAACCACCTTCCCAGCCCCAGAACAGGACAATTTCTTATTTTATGATTTTAATTTGGGCCTGAAAAGAACCTCTAGTACAAGGATAGCAAGATGGCTCAGTGGGTAAAGCAGTCAAGTCTGCAGTCAAGTCTGATGACCTAAGTTCAATTCCCAGAAATCACATACTAGGAGGGAAAATTGAGGTTTAGAGACTGCCCTCTGACTCCCCCCACCCCCCCGCAACACACACTAAAATAAAAATAGAAAGACAAGTGTGTCTAATACACATCAGTAATGTCTGTATGGATGTTTGAACTTTCCAGCTGCCTCGAAATTGAAAACCCTTTATGGTAGCCATTGTCAGGAAAAAATTTGTATGGCTTCAAGCCTGTAAAACTACCCCGTTCATAATCTTGATCCCTTAGAAGCAACAGAAGACATTTGTTCTTTTTCTTGTTGTTTTTCCTATCTAGTACTCCTAAAATCACCTCATGGACTCTCAGAGGTCCTGCTGGCCCCTGGGTATAGGCACATCACTTGAGCCCTTGGCTTCAGCCCCACCCTGGTTACGTTTAAGAATGACCAGATGTCCTGTGGATTGATTGGTGTTCAGAGAGCAAGTCTCCCTCCCTCGGAATTGCTAACTAGAGGCCTGGAGGCTTCTGGTATAGGTTGACTGCCCCAGGTCTGGCTGCAGCATTCAGGCGTGCAGAGTACAGGACTGCAGGAAGCCCGAGGAGATTCCCCAGCTGTAGCAGTCTGTGCTTGGAGTCAGCACCAGTTTCTGAACTTCCTGGTTCTGTGAACCAGTGGGCCCCCCACCCCCACGCTCCTGTAGCCCTTACTGTACTGAACTGTGCCTGCCTTCCTGACTCTGCCTCTCAAGTATTTAGATTACCCATAATCCACTACTGCGCCCAGCTTGATTTCTGTCAGTTCTAACTGAAGCAAGGGTTCCTTAGGAGATCCCTCCCTCCTCCTTCCTTCCTTCTCTCTCTGTCTCTGTCTCTATTTCTTATTTATTTGTAATCGTTCTTTAAAATGTCGTTATCAGCCCGAGGACTGCTCCATGTGTGTTTCTGTATTAGGTTTTTTGTGAGGTCAGGTTGTTTTGTTTTGCTTTGCTTTTGAGTCCAGGCCTAACTCTGGAGCTCAGGCTGGTGTGGGAACTCCCTTTGTGGCCCAGCCTGGCCTGGAATATATGGCGATTATCCTGTCTCAGCCTCCCAACTCTTGGGATTATGGACGTGAGTCACCATGTGTAGCTTGGGAACAGGAATGTCAAGTCCCCACTCCACTGGCTCTCTGGCCAATGCTGGTGAAGGGCTGCTCGATTCTTGTTTTTGAATAGTGTACCCAGTTACTTTTGCATCACTGTGACTAAGCTCCAGCGTGACAATTAAAGGGATGAAGGGCCATGGCTCATGGTTTCAGTACATCCTGGCAAAGAAAGGATGATGGATCAGGAAACAGAATGCACCAAGGCATGGCAGGAGCCGGGGCCTGGTTATAACCTTCAGAGACCTGCCCCTAGTAACCTGCTTCTGCCAGTGAGGCCCTCCGAAAGGTTCCATAGCTTTCCAGTTTAGCACCACCAGCTGGGAAACAAGCACTCAGACCCTAGTCTGTGGGAGATATCTTAAGTTCAGACAGTAACATCTCAATTTCCAAACTTCCGCCATTCTTTTCCAGACAGGTTCTTCAGGCCTTAACTCCAAGCTTTATTCTACCTATTGGTGTGGAAACATGTTATAAGTAACTTTTGCAGGTAGCAAAGAACACCAGGAATTGATTTTGTTACTTTCATTCTTCCATTCTTGGTAAGCATCTAATTCCAGCTCCTGGTCAAAAACCTGGGTGTAAAGTCTTGTCTTGTGTCCTACTGAGGCTAGGCGCTCATGGACACAATATACTCTCCCTTTCCTTTAAGCTAACCAGATAGCCCAGTGCTGGAGGGTGAAGTGTCTTTTACCCTCCCAGTCCACAGAGACTGTGGCCTTGCCCAGAGACTGTACAGCAGGCGTCTAGGGGAGCCTGGCTTTTAATAGAACCCGTTCTTATCAAGGGAGGAGTACTGGCAACATTACACTTGAGTCCGTAGACAGTCCTTCCTGAGGTTTCCATGGGGACCTGAGGTTTAGAACAATTTCTGGGAAGAACATTGGGAGCAGATTGAAGGGCCCGATGTTAATACAGTCCTGCTGTGCTGGCACACGCCTTTCCTGCAGACGTGAATTATTGATGAGTCCTCCATTCAAGACCCACAGAGCTTCTTCATTCAAGCTCTTTGCAGCCAGATGCTGAGATCTTGTCTCTGTACTCAGAT
Organism: Peromyscus attwateri; assembly: GCA_902168425.1. Lineage (NCBI taxonomy): Eukaryota > Metazoa > Chordata > Mammalia > Rodentia > Cricetidae > Peromyscus > Peromyscus attwateri. The sequence goes on from CABHPP010093739.1 coordinate 26,608, forward strand.
TACAAGAAAAAAAGAATTCTCTACCAGTCGTAGCTCTCCATTACTGCTTGATATTTGCTAGTGGAGGAAGCCTCCTGATCTCCCTGGGCTGCCTCACCCAGGAGAGTTGTTTTGAGACTTAAATGAGACTGTGTAGGAGGGGGAGGAAGAAGAAAGAGAGGGGAGAGAGAGAATGGTTCGCATTCCGAAAAGCAATTTGGTATTTCATCTCTGTGTATTTGTATTTTTGATGTGTGTGCATGTGTCTATCTATACATGTTCAAATGTGGGTGTGCATGTGGAGGCCTAATGTTGATGCCGAATGTCTTCCTTGATCTCTCTCCACTTCACTTACTGAAGCACGATCTCTTGTTGAATCCAGTGCTTGCCAGTCCTGGCTAGAGGTTTCCTCACCTCTGCCTCCCTACTGCTGGCATTACAGGTAGCTGCTACGCCTGCCCAGCTTTTAGGTGGGTTCTGGGATCCAAATTCTTGTTGGTCCTTATCTTAGGATTTCTGTTGGCTGTGATGAAGCCTCATAACCAAAAGCAACTTGGGGAGAAAAGGGTTATTAGTTTCCATATTATAGTTTATCATGGGAGGCAGTCCAGGCAGGAACTGATGCAGAGGCCGTGGAGGGGTGCTGTTTACTGGCTTGCTCTGCATGTGCAACTTTATGCCAGAAAAGGGCATCAGATCCTCTTACAGATGGTTGTGAACCTCCATGTGGTTGCTGAGAATTGAACTCAGGACCTCTGGAAGAGTAGCCAGTGCTCTTAACCACTGACCTATCCCTCCAGCCCTCAGCCTGCTTTCTTATAGAACCCAGGACTACCAGCCCAGGGGTGGCCCCACCCACGACTGTGCCCTCCCCCCTTAATCACTAAGTAAGAAAATGCCCTCCAGGCTGGCCTACAGCCTGATCTTACGGAAGCAATCTTTCAGTTGAGGTTCCCTCCACAGATATCTGTAGCTTGTGTCAAGTTGACATAAAACTAGTCAGTAAGTCCTCTTGTTTGTGCGGGCCCGGTGAGCCATCTCTCCAAACTAGATAAAACACTTTGAGTAACCAGTAACCAGTTGTTGGTTAGCTCTTTTAAGCTGTGATGCACATGAACTTATTTCATCTTTAATCTTTAAACTATAGCATAAGACACTATCATTTTCTCCCTGTTAGAGATTGGAAAACCAAGGCACAGTAAGGTAAGGTAACTTATCCAAAGCTACACAAGTAGTGACTGACAAAAATCCAGGTATTCCTGCTTCAGGGCATGTGTGTTACCATTTGATCCAATTTCTAGGTTGTTCAATCCCCAGTTTTTTGCTTTGATAAAAAAAATATATTTTATTATGTGCATGGGTGTTTCGCCTACAAGTATGTCTGTGTACCATATGCATGCCGTGCCCACAGAGACCGGAACTGGAGTTACAGATGGCTGTGATCCATCAAGTGGGCTCTGGGAATCAAACGCTGGTCCCCTCGAGAGCAATGAGTGCTCTTAACGGCTGAGCTCTCTCTCCAGTCTCTCAGCTCTTCTTTACATTCTGTAGTCAAACTCCACCATGGCGTCAGCCACTTGATGGCACATGCCTTGTAATCTCAGCAATTAGGAGACGGAGGCAGGGACATCAAGAGTTCAGAGTCATTCCTGCCTACACAGCAAGATGACAGTCTATGAGACTCTTCAAACCCCCCAAAACATCTTTCTAAGAGAGATGTCTTTCTCCAGCATCCATGTGAAAGGTGGGTGTGATAGCTCGTGTCTTTAGCCCCAACATTGGGTGTGCAGAGACAGGCGGATCCTAGGGGCCACCCAGCCTGACTGAAATTGCTAGCTGCAAGTTCAGTTAGAAACTCTGTCTAAAAAACATAAACTAGGGCGGCGGTGGCACACCTTTAATCCCAGCACTTGGGAGGCAGAACCAGGAGGATCTCTGTGAGTTTGAGGCGAGCCTGGTCTACAGGACAGCCTGGTCTACAGGACAGGCACCAAAACTACACAGAGAAATCATGTCTCAAAAAAACCCATAAACTGGTAGGCCATAATGTTGAGCTCTGGCCTCTACATATGCTGACATAGGCAGATACACACCCCTACACACACACACACACACACACACACACATACACACTAGCAATACCCCTTCCAAAGTAAAGGAAATAAAAATTAAAGAAATCTCCCCTTCTCTTATATATGCATAATTTACCCACTTTAATTTTTTTTAAATTAAAGGAGTACAAATTCTGTCTCTGTCTCTGTCTGTCTCTCTCCTTCCCTCCCTTCTTTGAGATTGGATTTCACTGTGTATTCCTGGATGTCCTGGAACTTGCTTTGTAGACAGAAGCCATGTGCCCAACCTGAACACAAGTTTTTTTTTTTATTTTATTTTATTTTTTTTTTCCCCTGGAGCTGAGGACCGAACCCAGGGCCTTACACTTGCTAGGCAAGCGCTCTACCACTGAGCTAAATCCCCAACCCCTGAATACAAGTATTTTAACAAGTGTAGCTTCAGCTACTTTCTGCAGTTCAAATTTCATTGATCAAAAGCAGGAAAAGCCACGACACACTGTTGTTCTATTTTCCTGTTGTTAGCATGACTTTTTTGTTGTTGTTTTTTAAGAGGCTCTCAGTGGCCCAGGCTGATGTCACTCACCACGTAATCCTGAGATTATAGGCTTGCACTACTGTGCCTGCTATTATGCAATGCTAGGGATCAGCTCAGGACTCTGTATGCTAACCAAGCACTCTACCCATTCAGCTACCTCCTCAGGCCCTTGCTATATTGTTCATCAGTGCTGACCGTTCTGACTTGGCTGCAAGGTTAGACCTTTGGACGGCTACGGTGCTGCCCCTGTACTACTAAGGTGTGTGTTTCTATGCCCTGAACAACTTTGGGCCACCATTCAGTGCAGAAAGGCTCAGAAGGCCCTGAGCTCATACAAAGAGAGGGAACCTTTTCAGCAGATAAGCCACATAAGACAGCCAGTCTCTTTCCTACTGTTAACTACCTCCACACCATACTTCAGGGTTGTTGCTGTTTTTGTTCATAAATAAAATTTTATTGAAAAACTGATAATAGGAGGTCACTGTTGGCATTCCTTACAAAACCAAACATTATCATATTGTCTTGGTAAAGTAACTGAACTTAAGGCTGTCTGTGAAAAAACATAGATTCAGGAACTCATGTAGCTTGTCAGTATTCACTTCGTTTCTTGTGAACAAACAACCTGTGAGTCTGACCTTTCCTCCTGCAGGTTGACACAGTACTGTTGAGTAACCTACACCGAAAACCCACGGAACGTGACTGAAAACTGTGGTAGCCTTGTAACAATATGGACTTTTTTTTTCCTTTTTTTTTTTTTTTTTTTTTTGGTTTTTTGAGACAGGGTTTCTCTGTGTAGCTTTGCGCCTTTCCTGGAACTCACTCTGTAGCCCAGGCTGGCCTCGAACTCACAGAGATCCGCCTGGCTCTACCTCCCGAGTCCTGGGATTAAAGGCATGTGCCACCACCACCCGGCGCAATATGGACATTTTACATCCATAAAATAAGGATTTGGACTATTTGGATCTGTACTAACCATTTCTTAAGTCTTTTCCTTTTCCTCTTCCAAGGATGGATGTTGTAGATCTCTAGCCAAAGGCATGGTGATCCTTTGGCAAGCCCAGCTACCAGAGGTCTCTCAGTTGAACAGCACATGATCAAATTCTTGAGATTAATGTAAATACTATGGTTTTGATGCTGGATGTGCAGGATCAGTCAGTTCCCCAGTGACTTCACTGGGTGTCTGAGAACTCGGTTTTGACAGTTCCTATTGTTTGAGTCAGATTCCCGTGGGTCAAGGTCTCACTATCACCTACGTACTACTTCAAATGCCAGTCACAAGTAGTGGGTTATTATATACCCTTCACCCTTCTGATTGGCCTGCTAGAAGATGAGGTTCCCACAACTTCCTCTTGAGTCTGATAAATTTGCCAGGATGGTTCACAGAATTTAAGAATGCATTTAACATTGGGTCTGATAAAGCACGGAGCTGAGTGGCAGAGGAAGAGATGGGTGTGGGAAAGTGAAAATGAACAGCACAGGGAAAGCCATATAGGGCGGGAGAGATTGGGAATGGTCCCTAGTATGGGAGGTTTTGCCTCTTCGTGTTCAGTCATGTGCTGCTCACCTCAGGTCTGGATCGGTTGATTTACAAAAGGATCACCATCTGAAGGACAATATCCACGGTGTTAGGAGATTGCCACAGTCAGTCACGCTCAGTAGTCTTTGACTGTGCCGACCTCCCAGTACACACATACATCTGTCAGTCCAGGAACTCCGTGAACCCAGCAGTGCAGGGATTTTTAGTTTTGGTTTTTTGAGACAGGGTTTCTCTATAATGTTTCTGGCTGTTCTGGAACTTGCTTTGTAGACCAGGCTGGCTTTGAACTCATAGAGATCCACCTGCCTCTGCCTCCCAAGTGCTGGGATTGAAGATGTGTGCCACCACTGCCCAGCTGGGATCTTTTTGTTTGTTTGTTTGTTCTTTTTTTTTTTTTTTCAAGACAGGGTTTCTCTGTGTAGTTTTGGTGCCTGTCCTGGATCTTGCTCTGTAGACCATGTTGGCCTCGAACTCACAGAGATCTGCCTCACTCTGCCTCCCAAGTACTGGGATTAAAGGCGTGTGCCACAGCTGCCCGGCCCCTGGCTGGGATTTTTTTTTAACAAGGACTTCATTATAAAGATAGAGATTTTCTTCATTTTCAGGCCTCTTCCTCTGGAGGATGTGGAGTGAGACTGAAAACACCAAACTTCTTCTCATGGCCTGGACTCCCATGCAGAAGAGAAGCAGAGCATGGTGGTAGCTCCCACCTCTACTCCCAGCACTCAGGAGGCTGAGGCAAAAAGAACTCAGTGTCAGCCTGGGTTGCAGAGTGAGGCCTGCCTGCCTCCAAAACCAAAGCAGAGTTTGCCTTAGAGCAAGAGATACTCCAGGAGATCCCAAGAAATGCACGAGGTGGATGTCAGCATCAGAGACTAAATAGAATGAAAGATTGTTCTAGCACCTCTGTCTACAAGGCCTTTAGGAGCTCTGTGTCAGTAATCTGGGACCCAACCAAAGATTAGAACAAGTGTTTTTTATAGTTTAGTAATAATAATAATAGTAATAATATTTCTATTGCTTAGAAACATAGGGGCTAGGAACTAAGAATAGACACCAGTATTTACAGTCCTTATAATTTCATGGTAGATGTATTATGATTTCTCTAAAATAATTTTATTTTATTTTATTATTTATTTTTCTTTTCCGGAGCTGAGGACCGAACCCAGGACCTTGCGCTTGCTAGGCAAGCGCTCTACCACTGAGCTAAATCCTCAACCCCTAAAATAATTTTAAAAGAGCATCTTAGAATCTATAGTGGTAGCTAATGCTTGGTGAGTACTCACTTGGTTTCAGGTACTGCCCAAAACTTGTGTATGAACAATTAATCTTTATATTAACTTTATGGAGTAGGAATTGTTACCCCTGTTTTTCAGATGAGGAAATAGACTCTACTTATCCAGAGTAGTTAGAGTATGATTTGAACCTGGCTCTGACTTGAGAATTGCTGCATCCTAAGAGAACGATCTAGTTATATCAGAGTAAATCACTGGACCCTTTCAGGTCCCCTTTAATCTAGGTCCAGTTATCATTCCTACTTCACAGGTACTTATATAAACTGGTGCTTTAAGGGGTAACCAAAGCCAAGTCCCAGCACTTAGGAGGCAGAGGCAGGTGGGTCTCTGTGAGTTCGAGGCCAGCCTGGTCTACAAAGCAAGTTCCAGGACATCCAGAGCTACACAGTGAAACCCTGACTCGAAAAACCAACTCCCTCCCCCACAAAAAAGAGGTTACCGTGTTTATGAGCAACATAGGGATGTATCCCAGAGTTGTCAGTCTCCAAAGATCATGCTCATCACAGGCAAGGCTGAGATAGCGCCCCCCCCCCAATCTTGGCCTTTCTGCAGCCATGTCTTCCCTTCACCCCCAAACTTTCATTTAGGTTAAGTGGGAACGATACTGTTAGGGGTTGGGAGTGAGTACATTAAAAAAAGTGCGACTCTTTTTGGAAACGGCCTCCCTCTGCAGCCTAGAGTGGCTTTTAACTCTTGATCCTCCCACAATCTCATGTCTGGCATAGGTGTGCCACTTTGATTATCTCCTCTGAAAGTCTCTGAGCCTTGCTCCCTCACTGTGAAGTCTGGTTTTGAAATCCATTTTGATGAATGCATTTTGCTGTCTTGGTACACAAGGGGGAGCATCCGGCCTAGGAATGAGAACCCTGGAGGGATGGATCTTCTTGTTCTTGGCAGGGGAGAACTCTCTTGCTCTTAGCAGAAGTCTTTTCGTTCCCCCTGAGCAAACTGAAAGCAACTTACAGATACCATGAAACTCCACTCACAACATCCTTCCCAATTACATCATGTCCATGAAGTTTAATACAGCAACATGGTGCGTGGTCAGATGCCTCCCAGTATCTCCAAGGTCATCATCGTTGTCTTCCTCTTTTTTTTTTTCCCCTCCTCTTCTTAGACAGGGTTTCTCTATGTAGCCCCTGGCTGTCCTGGATCTTTGTCTGTAGACCAGGCTGGCTTCAAACTCACAGAGATCCTCCTGCCTCTGCCTCCCAAGTGCTGGGATTAAAGGCGTGTGTGTCATCGTTGTCATCGTCGTCATCACCACCACCACCACCACCTGGCCTCCTCCTTTCTAAAGACTGATTCTTATTTGTGTGTATGTGTATGTCCCTATTTGTATATGCATACCTTTAATCTGAGCATTTGGGAGGCAGAAGGAGGGGGATCTGAGTTTGAGGCCAGCCTGGTCTATACAGAGAGTTCTACATGGTGGCATAGTGAGATCCTGTCTCAAGCAAAACAACAAAAAATGTGTTTTCCAGAAAGATTGTATATTCAAAACAATAATTATCAGATATTTTATGAAGCAGAAGCTAGAAGAACAAAAAGTAAACGTGTGGTGGGCTGGGGGAGGGGTGGGCTGGGGAGGAGTTGGGAAGGAATATGATCAAAGTACATTGTATGCAAGTGTGAAATTCTCAGTTGGTAAATAGTATATTTTTAAAAAGTAAACATATCCAGTCTATTTGCATTTGCTAGTACACGAATTTATTTGGGGTTATAGTCTGTGTAATATATATATATATATTTTTTTTTCTTTTTTAAGATTTATTTATGTATGAGTGGTCTATCTGCATTTATGCCTTTATGCCAGAAGAGGGGATCAGATCGCACCAGAGGTGGTTGTGAGCCACCATGTGGTAACTGGGAATTCAACTCAGGAGAGTCCTCTGGAAGAGCCACCAGTGTTCTTAACTGATAAGCCATCTCTCCAGCCTCTAAACTAAGATATTTTTATATTCTTTCCTAAGAAAAGCTGCCATAAGCTATGTTGAAGTGACTTTGAAAATCTAGGGAAAGGCCAGATGTGGTAATGCATGCCTTTAATTCCAGCACTCAGGAGGCAGAGGGGGTGGGTGGATCTCTTGTGAGTTTAAGGCCAGTCTGGCCTACCTAGTGAGTTCCAGAACAGATGGAACTACATAGTGAGACCCTGCATCAAAAACAACCCTTGCCCCCTCAACAAAACCAGATAAAAACTATGGGGGAAATGGCATTAACATTAACAAGGGGCGAATATATTCTTAGGGAAGAAGATGTTCTTTATTTCTGCATTGAAATACAGCTTTGAAGGGCTTACTGGCAGAAGTAGTAACGAAGGCAAAACATCCTGCTTCCGTGGAGTCATTGGACAAAGGTAGAAACCTGCAATCTTCCTGTGGCCACATTCATACTTAATCTGCTCTTTTTATCCTGATGATGGTACTCACAGCTAATGCTTATGTGTCTAGACAGTTGAGCAAAACAGGAAATGAGTTACATTGTCAAAGCTTCAGAGAATTTAACCTCATGTTTTTCCTCTCAATGCTGGGCCTACTTTTAAAAAAAAGCATTCCTTCTCTCCAGAGCATTTTGGGGCATTTAAGGAACTCTAGTCATTCAGGGCCTCTCTCGGGGAGCACAGCTAGCTATTTTAGAAAGGAAATAAGAACATGGTTTGATGGTGCTTGGACCATAAACTGAACACAGCCACTTGGATGAGCACATTTGCTGGCTTCTTCTGGATTCCAAGGATGAGTTCATAGCAGACTCTGAATCTGAGCTCCTAAAAGGGCAAGCTCAGCCTGATGACTCATTCTCTGTGCTGGCACAGTATGATGCTGTAAGTCTGTCAGAAGGCCCTCGAAGGGCAATTTATAGCGAGGTAACTAACATTTCCAAGGTAACTAACATTACTGGGATACTTTCTATGTGCCAAGCATTGAACTAGTCAAAAATATTACATTATTACCTCGTTGTAGTTTGCTTTATGTTGCTGTGATAAAAAAACACTGACCAAAAGCAACTGAGGGGAGGAGAGGGTTTATTTATCTTGTACTTCCAGGTCACAGCCCGTCACTGAGGGAAGTCAGGGCATGGACTCAAGCAGCACCTTGAAGGAAGAAACCGTGGAGGAATACTTCTTGCTCGCTCACTCACAGGCTCAAGTTTAGTTAGCTTTTTTGTACAGCCCAGGTCCTCCTGTCCAGGGAATGGTGCCGCCCACGGTGGGCTCTGCCCTCCTACATCGATTTACAGTCCATCACGGAGATGCCTCCAGAACAACCTGATAAAGCCAGTTACTCAATTGAGACTTTTTTTTTCCAGGTGATTCTAAACTGTGTCAAGTGACAGTTAATGCTAATTAGGACACATGTAACACTTGCAACAATCCTAAGACATGGTTAGCACTACGATACCCATTTTCTAGCTGAAGAAAGGAAAGGGAAATTAAGGTTGAGGATTATGCAAGAGTGGTAGCCCTGGCATGTGCGTCTAAATCGTGATTCTAGAATCTGTGTTCTTAATTGGTGTATTAATTTTCAGACAAAATACTTGACAGAAACAGTTTCAGAGAGGAAATTTTTGGCTCTTTCGGGGGTGTCAGTCCATCATGGTGGGGAGGTCAAGAGCAGTTCATGTCGCAGCAGACAGGAAGCAGAGAAAGGGGAAGGCAGGAAGAGGATAGGGCATTCTGTGTTCCCCAAGATCATACTCCCAGTGATCTATTTCTCCAGCTAGTCCCCACCTCTTCCCTCCCATCACATCTTAATGACACCATTTTTATATGACTCCATCAAGGGATGGATCCTTTCGTTAGGTCAGTGTCCTCAAGATCCAATGGTCTCTGGGGACTCCTACAGACAGATCTGGACATGCGCTTTACTAATCTAGGTGCCTCACAGTCAAGCTGCTAATTAAAATTAACCATCAGAGATGGTATGTTGTCCTAGGTAGTGTTTGTCAACTTTATATAACTGGTCATCTGGGAAGAGAGAGCCTCAGTTGAGGAATTGCCTCCATCCATTTGTCCTGTGGGTGTGTCTGTAGGGCATTTTCTGAAGAATTGATGCAGGGAAACTGCATGTAGTGGAATACACCTTTAATCCCAGCACTTGGAAGGCAGCAGCAGGAGAATTTGAGTTCCAGGCCAGCCTGGTCTAAGAGCTTCAGGAGAAACTCAGTCTCAAAAAAAAAAAAAGGAATTGATGTGTGGGAGAGCCCGGCCCACTGTGGGCAGTGCCACCTCTGGACAGATAGTCCTGGGTTACATAAGAGAGCAAACTGAGCGAGCCATGGAAAGCAAGCCACTTAGCAACACTCCTCCACGGTCACTGCTTCAGTTTCTACCTCTGGGTTCCTGCCTGAGTTCCTTCAATGTTGGACCGTGACCTCGGAGTTGTAAGCTGAAATAAACCCTCTCCTCAAATTTATTTTTTGGTTACAGTGTTTATCACAACAGAGAAGCAAAGTAGGACAACAGTACCCTATTTTTATATGGCTATTAAGAGGATTTAAATGACATGATGTTTGTAGTAAATTGATCTTTTGCTTAGTCCATAATAAACATCACAATTCCAGTTAATATTTACCTATATAAATGAAATTATGCTGTTCTTTGGTGTTGAGATGATTTTCATCTTCATCCTGATGAAAGAGACATGTACTTGGTAGAATATAATTTTTTTTCTTTTTTCTTTCCCTTTAGTCCATACATCTTTATTTATAAGTGTTCATTGCAATGAGTCATTGGTCTGGTTCAAGGCCTCTGGCTTCTGTTACTCTATTGATACTAGACCCCCAGTGAGACTCCCCTTGGATATCGTACTGTTGTCTTGTGTCATGGAGATCCTGTAGCTTTGGATCTGCAGGTTCAGCCCTTCACATGGTCCAGCAGATCATAAATGAGATAGAAGTTGGGGTAGGTACACCTTAGTTCTGGTTCTGAGCCTGAGTAGTAGTTGGGTTGGTCAGTACCCAGCTTTCCCTCATCATCACCATCTGGGATTTTCATTTGTATCCTGTTCAGTGATGTCAAGAATCTTTTTATAGGATTAGACATTTGAATGTCTTCCTGGGAGAACCATGAACCCAAATCATTGACCATTTTTTACTTGGTGTATTTTTCTGTAGAATATTATTTTAAGGTGTGTTACTTTTGTTTATGTTACATTTGTTTAACTCTGTGAAGCTGTGTTACCGTGCCTGTCTAAAACACCTGATGGTCTAATAAAGAACTGAATGGCCAATAGCTAGGCAGGAGAAAGGATAGGCGGGGCTGGCAGGCAGAGAGAATATATAGAGGAAGAAATCTGGGAGAAGAAGAAAATCAAAGAAGTAGCCAGAGGAGGAGGACGCCAGGGGCCAGCCACCCAGCTACACAGCAAGCCATGGAGTGAGAGTAAGATTTACAGAAGTAAGAGAATGAGAAGACCCCAGAGGCAAAAGATAGAGGGGTTAAATTAAGGAAAGCTAGCTGGCTAGCAAGCAGCCAAGTTAAGGACAGGCATTCATAATTAAGAATAAGCCTTCGTGTGTGATTTATTTGGGAGTTGGGTGGAGGGACCCCTCAAAAGAGCAAAAACAACCAACACTTGGCATTCCTAAAATCTATTGGAATGGAGTTATACTCAAAAGTTTTGCATGTAGTATGGCAGAGATACAAAGATGGTCACAGCAGATCAGGATAGAGGGTTCATAAGCAATGCAAATTGGCTCACACTGAAATAAAGTCTGTGTTGGCCATATTAACTCCTGCTTCTAACCATTTAAGATGTAACTACACAGTGTATCTAACAAAAGCTTTGTCAGAGTCACCCAAAGACTGTTGAGACACATTCCTTTTGCTCAAGGAGCTAGCAGCCAAGTAGAGAATACACACACACACACACACACTCACAAAACCAACAACAAAAAACCTACCCAAATAGTTAAATAGTGTGTTCTGTGCCACTATAAAAGGATTAAAATATAAAATAATAAATTTGAAACATGGGTGTGTGTCCAGATCCACTTTGCATGATGTGATAGTGGAAGGCATCCTTGAGTAGGTAAGAAAGCCTAGGAAGAAGGAACTCCACAAAGGCCTGGAGGTGGGTAAGAACTTAATGAATTCAAAGACCTGAAAGAGGGTGAGTGTGGCTGGAGCATCGCAAGATGAGGGGATTCTGGGCCTTTCTCCTCATATGGGTCCTTTGCCATGGCAATTTGGATGCCAAGTCCATAAGAAAGGTTTGTCCCTGGTGCTAGGGAAATTCCCAGGAATCTACAAGGAGGACCCCTGATTAGACTACTAGCAATAGTGGAGAGGGTGCCTGAACTGGCCTAACCTGGTAATCAGATTGGTGAATATCCTGTCATCATAGAGCCTCGTCCAGTAACTGATGAAAGCAGATGCAGAGATCCACAACCAAGCACCAGGCCGAGCTCTGGGAGTCCAGTCGAGGAGGGATTGTATGAGCAAGAGGGGTCAAGATCATGATGGGGAAATCTATAGAGACAACTGAACCAAGCTCGTGGGAACTCACAAATTATAGACTGACAGCTGTGGAGCCTGCATGGGACCAGACTAGGCCCTCTGCATACAGGAGACAGTTGTATAGCTGGGTCTGTTTGAGGGGCCCTGGGCAGTGTGATCAGGATCTATCCCTGGTGCATGAGCTGGCTTTCTGGATTCCATTACCTATGGTCGGACACCTTTCTCACCCTTGATGCAGCTGGGAGGGGCTTGGTCCTGCCTCAACTGAATGTACCAGGCTTAGCTGCCCCAGGGAGAACTTACCCTGTTGGAGGAGGGGCTGAGGGGGGAGGCGGGAGTGGGGGAGTGGGAGGAGGGATGAGAGGGGGATCTGTGGTTGGTATGTAAAGTGAATAAAAAGCAATTTTCTTTAAAGTGATTGGTTAAAAAAAAAAGAAAGAAAGAAAGAGAGAAAGAGAGAAAGAAAGAAAGAAAGAAAGAAAGAAGGAAGGAAGGAAGGAAGGAAGGAAGGAAGGAAGGAAGGAAGAAAAAGAAAGGTTTGTTGTCTGGAGAGATTGGCAAGGTCAGAGTGTTTGTGTGGGATCTGGGAAGTGCTGAAGCTGGAAATACAGGTCAGGTCTCTGTAGTCTGGTCTCTGGGTCAGAGGCCTGGAAGGAAACCAGGGCTCCAATTGGATAATTTGGAGAGTTTAACCAACGGTATGGACAACACCAGGAGGAGCAACAGGATGTCGGAGGCCAAGGTCACTCATACCGGGGTCTATGGCGGGTAGTGTCAATAGTTCTCCAAGACCTTCTTGTCCTTCTCACGCCTTCATGGGAACATGTTAATGGACCCAGCAAGAGTGACTCCGCAGATGTGACTGCAGCAAGATTTGAGATGATCTGGGTTATACAGTGGGTTCCGTGAAATATGCGTGGTGATGGTCTGTGGGTATCCTCGTCGGGGAATTGCAAATCTTATGATATGGAGTATAGAGAAAATAGGAAAATAAATCTTGGGAAGTATGTCAATGATTGATAGAGCAATTGCCCTAATATGTGCAAGGCCCTGGGTTTGATCGTCAGTGCTGACAAAAAAAAAAAAAAAAAAAAAAAAGATAAAAGGTGGGGGAGGGGGAATAGGAAGGGGAGAAAGAAAGAAAAGAATAGGAAGAATAGACTAGGAAGAGAAGGAGGAAAGGAGGAAAAACTACCCAGATTTCGCTCATGACTAGATTTGGTGTTAAGCTATTGGGTATTATAAATAGGGAAATGGTACAATTAGATAGAAAACTTAATTAGATGGGACAGTGCTATTTATGAGGCTATAGCCATGTTCCGGTTAGAGTAGCGTGATTCTGATGATTTAGTATGAATAGGTGTTTTGCATGGCATCGCTAGGGGTGTTGGCTGCTTCTCAGAGAGAGCTTCCATTTCACAGACAGATGGGGCTGTTGTCCACATTTTCCTCTCCAGCCACAGGGAGCGGCTACAGACTAACATCCTTTCGGGTTTACATAAGTAAACACCACAGGCAAGCATGGTGGCCCAGGTCCCGCTTTAAGGACCAGAAATTCACCTCTAAACGATGTGGCATCCAGTTCCAGGCAGCAACCTGGATGAAGGGCAGGGCTTGATCCAAGAAGAAGAGCAGGGTGCAAGTTTGGAGAATCAATGTACAGGATTGGCCCCTTGTCACAGATTACATGCTCAGGACCCTAGAATGAAGTTAGGCCTTTTCTAATTTGAATTTGGACTGAAAAATTCATGTGAATGTTTTAAAAGTCCAGAGCTGGATTGCTGAGTTTGAGTTATTTTAGGGTAATGCTTTATCAGTCTCTGTTTTGGAAAAAGTGGTTGTGCCTTTGCATTCCCAGGAGGACCCAGCAAGACTGGTCATGCTTCACCCCTCCAGTCTGCAGGGGTGTGGGTACTGGGCTCACACAGCCTCAGTTTGAATGAATCCCACTTCTACTGTGTACTTCTGTGTGAGCTGTATATGTTCCCTGTGCCTCAGCTTCCTCCTCTCAAAAATGTGACCTGGAAACAGACCCTAGTTAGCTGAATCTAGAAGCTCCAGCATCATGCTTAGGCCAGTGCCCCAACACCCCAATACAAAAGGGAGTGACTGCAGTATAACTTTTCAATTTACTATGTTAGGTGCCTCCCTCCTTGCCTCCCTCCCCTCCTCCTGTGTGTGTGTGTGTGTGTGTGTGTGTGTGTGTGTGTGTGTGTGTGTGTGGTGATGGTGTTGTCTGAGACAGAGTCTCTCTGTATACTATATAGCTCTGGCTGTCCTGGAGCTCACTACATAGACCAGACTGTCCTTGAATTTACAGAAATATGCTGGCCTCTGCCTGGCTGGGTGCTTTTCTCCACTCAGTTTCCTCAACGATCCTATGAGTACATGCTACCTTCACCCCATGTTGTGCGTGAGGACAGGTGCAGAAGAGCTGATTCAATAAACACATTAAATGTCATTGTGTCTACACTAAACCATGGGTATACCTGATTGGAGAATATTGTATTTTAATTTTGTAGTTAGCATACGAATAGTAGGTCTCATTGTGACATTTTATATATACAAACTATATACATATGTGTATATATATACATATACATATACAGATATAATCTTATTTACCCCCAGTTATCTGTCCTTGTCCCTCCTGCACGTTCTTTCACTCCTTTTCCTCCATAGTTCCCCTTCTGCTTTCAACACACACACACACACACACACACACACTCACACACTGTTCAATCTAGCTTCTGAATCCGAGAGAAAATGTGATATTTTATTTCCCCCATTAGACTGTAGACAACTGTATCTTGCTTCATAGACACCCCGCTTCACCCCGTGAGTACGTGGGGCTCTCAAATATGACTTGCTGTCTTTTTGCTTTAATTTTTCCATATCAGGTCTCATATGTATCCGAGGCTAGGTTTGAATTTGCCATAACCCCCCTGCTTCAGCCGCCTGAGTGCTGGGATTGTGGACCACAATGACCAGATTCGTTTTCTCTGAGACGGGATCTTGCCAGGATGGCTTCAGGCTCACAATTCTCTTGCCATAATGCTCCTTCCCTGCCCCTTCTCAGTGCTGTGCACCATGGCTTTCTTGATGCTTTTTTTTTGTTTGTTTTTTTGACTTGATAGACCCATGCATTCAGCAGACACGTGATATTGAGTAAATTGGGAGTAGCTTGATGGGAAATCAATTTGGACTATACATATGAAAAGATGATTTTTCTGTTTTTTTGTTTTTGTTTGTTTTTTCCATTTTAGACAGTTTCTCTGTGTAGTCCTGGCTGTCCTGGAACTCAATCTGTGGACTGGCCTCAAACTCATAGAGATTCTCCTGTCTCTGCCACCCGAGTGCTGGGACTAAAGGCGTGCACTCTGCAAAGCTGATTTATTTATTTATTTATTTATTTATTTATTTATTTATTTATTTATTTATTTAAGTATTGGCTCCCAACTAGATCCTATAGCCCTTTCCAAGTCTTCTTGTTTCCCCAGATGACTTTCAGGAAAGATCTGGCAACTTTTTAGCTCTTGAGACATAAATTTGGTTTAAGCTTAAAAATCGATGTTTTCTGATGAAATGGGTGATACCACTGGTTTAAACAATACGCTGAGACTAGCACCGTGGGGAGTCATGGGTTGACTGTCTTTTCTCAGGCCCATAAGACTAAGCAGAGAACACAAATGGGACCTTGTGAATAGTAACAGGTGCTTCTATGAGACGTACTCCAAGTTGGATAACCACACGAATGCATCTCATCACACCAACTCAGGTCCCAGACCCTGTTGCCATTCATTCCCATTCTGCAGATGAGACCTGAGGCACATTGAGGTCCTGTACACTGTTCACTGCAACCAGAGGGATGGGCTGGCTCTATAGTCTGTGTTTTTGACGCTCTGTTGCCTCTTAGAAGGAAGCAGGGGTTGTGTAGAATAACTCTGAAGTGAAGAAAAGTCTGGCTAGTAAACTCTAATGAAAACAATCAAAGCTCAGTTTGGGAAGTGCAGGAAGGGTGAGCCACACACACTTTCATGTGGGCGGAGAATGGCTCTGCTGTCACACTCGATGGCGGCGGCCAAGTATGATTTCTCAGGATGTGGTAGTTGGCTGAGTGCCTCTTGTAGCCACTAGGTTCCGCTCCCCCTCTGCCTTTCTCCCCCTAAGAAGCCTCCTTCAGGAAAGTTTCCTCACCCTCCTTCTCTTTCTAGGAGGCTGTCTGAATCAGGTGCTGAGAGAGACTAGCCATGGACTGTCTCTATCTGCACATGTAGAAATAGATGCATATATAAATGATCTTTAAAGTAAAGATGATTTCTTTAGTGCATGTTATGCACACATGTGCATGGATAATTTGCAGGAGGTGGTTTTCCCCTTTCCACCATGTGAATCCCAGGATCAAACTCAGGTTGTCGGGCTTGGTGGCAGGTACTGAACCACCTTACTGGCTGCTCTCTTTATCTATATTTATCTATATCTCTATTTTAAAACTGTTGTTGTTATTATTATTATTATTATTATTTGGTTTTTTGAGGCAGGGTTTCTCTCTGTAGTTTTAGAGCCTGTCCCGGATCTCGCTCTGTAGACCAGGCTGGCCTTGAACTCATAGAGATTCACCTGCCTCTGCCTCCTGAGTGCTGGGATTAAAGGCATGCGCCACCACCGCCTGGCCAGTTCTTAAACTGTTGTTGCTCAATGAACAATACTGATGGCTAACATCTCTTGCATTCCTATCATCGTCAGGCCCCAGGAATATTTATTCTTACTTCAGTAAACTTTACTGTGTCTTGAATGTGAACTGTCCTCTGGAGGCTCATGTGTCTGAACTCTTTTGGGTCCACAGCTGGTGGTGGTCTTTTGTATGGCTATGAAACCTTTAGCAGGTGGTAGACCCTTGCTAGAGGAAGTGGGTCACTAGGGATGGCCTTAAAGCCTGGCCCCACTTCCTACCTGCTGTCTCCCAGCTGCTTATGTTTATATCTGCATGCCTCTCCTGGTGTGATGGACTGTATTCCTTCTTAAAGTGTAAGCTGAAATAAACCCCTCTTGCCTTAAGTGGCTCTGCTCAGACCTTTGCTCACAACAACAAGGAAAAGGATCAGGTCTATTTCTCAACTGCGAGAAATAGGAACCGTGAATGAAGGTTCCTGGGAAGAAGCATTGACTACAAAGGCAATCAGAACTTCACTGATGTGGAGAGGTTAGAATGTTGCAAGTTCCCAGCCATTTTAAAAGCTATCTTTAGCTTCTTTAATAATCACTTACTGCCCACCTCGGCAGTATGTGACCTAACATCCTTGTGAGCATTAGATAAATCCTTTGGAATGTAGGAAGAGATTCTTCCAGCGTCTACCAATCCAAAAACTAAGAATGCCCACAGACAGCGTCTGAAGCCAGGAATAGGGATTTCTCCACTTTGCTGTGACCCACCTACCTGATTAAAATGTATCTGAAAAATGAGTTGACACATGACTTTGTTCCATCAGCACGAAAACTTCATGAAACTGCTGCCATGTTGGAACACAGAATTTGGAGTAAACTAAATCTGTGTTCCTGGGCCATGGTCACCATGTTTGGTCCAGAATAAACTCTCGCCTCCCCTTTGAGATGAGAACTGTGTTTCTTGCATTGACATCTTAACTATAGACATCTTAGAGACTGCAACAGAGGGAGTTATGTAAAGGTGTGACAAGCCACAATGCAGGGAAGAACTGGGTCTGTGATTCTAACCTCTTGCTTTCTGGAACATTTCAACCCCTATTCTTCTGAGGATGGGTAACAGCTCAGCATCACATCCCCAGAGAAGCCTCTGCTCAGCCTGCCTGAAACAATGCTATACTGTTCCATTCAGAACACTCATCGAAAGCTACTTCTATTCATTTGCTGTATTTTTCTTGGGGGTGGTATCTTTTGGTTAGAATCGGAAATCCATCAAGGCAGAGACCATTTCTGTCTCATTCATCATCCTGTTCTCAGTGTTTCGCACAGATCTAGCAAACAGTAACTGTTCTGTGTTTGTTGGTGAATAAATGAAAATGACTTCAGAATTCATTTTCTCCCAATCATTTTACAATACAATCAATACATGGAAATAGCCTACTTAAACATAACAATGTAGTTTGGACTCTGGCTGGTATTCAACCCCACGCTTATTTTTCTATGCATTCCCAGGAAATTTTGTCATCCTGGTAGCAAATTTCTGGGAGTAGGAATATAAGTCTCAAAGATGAAAGATAAATATATCCAGAAAATAATAAGTCAAGTTGAATTGAACACACACCAAAAATACACCAGGGTGTATTGTTGGAAAAAACATTTATTGCAATTCAGTGTCAAAAAATGTTTACAAAAATATGCCACTGTCTGGTACAAACAACTATAAAAAAGTCAGTTCATCATGCAAGAAAGGTGTGCAAATAAGTTATATAGGACTCAGATTATTCAATTATTAAACAATCATCTTTGCATGTAATCTGTCTAACCTTATACATTTAGTTAAAACATTCCACCCACTCTAATAGTTTCCTTTAAGAAGTACACTTAAAGCTTCTAAGCTTAGACATGGACTATAATATACACTCTCTTTAGCCAGGGTGACTGGCATTTGGTAGTATAGAGATGGCACCAAAGGCTCCCAAGTAGGGAGCAAGGCTTGGAGCCATCTGTTAAACAGCCTTGTGCATAGTTAACAAATGTATCTATACTCAAAGACAGAGTCATGTTCAGTAATGTTGAAGCATATGGAGCATCCAGAAACCTGGAGTTTGGATGTAGCCATCCATTTCTAGCCAAATGGGAGAGGGACTAAGTTCAGAGAGCTTCCTCAAGAAGCTTTGCTTGCTGAAGTCAAGGACAGTTTGAAAAAGGCACCCCAGACAAAAATCATGGCTATCACCATTCCTTGCCTCATGAGATAAATTCTGTTACTTGCAAACAAGGTTGAACAGAGCGAACTCCCACCAGACAGAACCTCACTGGATCTTGTAGTGGGGCTCACTGGTAAGAGGAGCAGGGAGGAGGATAGATGCCTTAAATGTACCTTTCTGTTTCAGGGGAGAAGCCATGCTTGGGTACCAGCAGGAACCAGGTCAACATTTATCTATTCTTTTGTGTATATGTGCATGTGTGTGCGTGTGTGTGCATGTGTACGTGTGCATGCTAGTATGCCTGGGGATGTGTGCACATGCATATGCATTTGGAGGCCAGGACAGACATTGGGCATCTTCCTGGATCTCTGTCCACTTTTATTTTTTGAGGCAGGGTCTCTCACTGAGCCTGGATATCACTTGGTTCTTAAGACTGGCTGGCCCGTGAACTCCCCATGCACTAAAGATGGCTTTTACATGGGTGCTGGAATCTGAATTCAGGTCTTCATGCTTGCATAGCAGGCACTTTATTAACTAGCCATCTCCCCAGGACCCTGTGTCTGTTCTTAAAGGGACATTATGTATAAAAACCCCAGGGAAAGTCAAATTTGTCAAAACATGGTGTTTGCTTCCTGCTGTTTTTGAAACAAGGCCTTGCTATGTAGCCCAGGCTAGGAGTCTAGTTCCCCTGCCTCTGCGAAGATTACAGGTGTGCACCACGTACCTGGCATGCTGGTTACTCTCTAGTAAGCAGGCTGTGCTCAGTAGAAGACTATAGTCACAGCAGAGTGAAAGGGTGTGAAAATGAAAAGGGACCCCCTAGTTTGGAAAACTTTGTGGCAGATGCCCATCATGGGATGGTCTCCCCTGCCTCCCACAGTGAGGATATTTGGAAGAGTCACACTGAGTGTGGTGAATCTACAGATGTCCACAAGGTGCTTGGGTGGGAGGTGGACTCGGCACTCCTGCATCAGGAAGCTCCAGGTTTCTGTTCAGCTCTGTTGCTGACTTCCCAGGGAGTGTAGAGGAAGGCTCCCCACCCCACCAGTTCTCGAAAGGCTTCTGCATCTTGAAAGGCAGAAATGTCAGAATGTACCCTCTCTAAAACCCTTCTTGGTCTAAAGTCTGGGATGGGAATTTTCTTAATCTAGAAAGCCAAAGGTGGTTTTGTTGTTGGTTTTGTTGTTTTCTGTTTCAGCAAAGCAGAGAAGGAAAACAGAGGATTTAGAGGAATTACTACCTTGTTTGTTGAAGCCATGGATGGCCCATGATATATCAAAGTAAGATCCCTGTGTATGCCCAGAGGTTCAGGGTGTTTGAGTCTGTTTAAGCACTGACGGGTTTCAAGCCAGCATCCAGTCAGAAGAGATGGTTCACAGACTCAGATAGTTGGAAACAGATTAAAAACAACAACAGATGTCAGCATAGAAAATGATAGTTTAGTTAAAAAATGCACACATAAAATTACAGTCAAAAATTCACACATAAAACTTAGAGTGTTTGCATAGCAAGATGTTATTGCCCTGCAGCCAGGCAGAAAAACATAAACCCAGGTGCATGTTTTATAATAAACATTGTTTTGAATGCCGAGAACCATATACTGCTAAATCATACCAATTGCTTAGACAAATCAAACCCCCAGCCTTTTCTCTTCCATGTAAAACAATAAAAATAAGGAGTCTATGTCCATAGCAAGCACCTCATGGGAAAGGGTTTGTGAGGCCACAAGGATGAGCCACCCACTAGCTGGCTTTCACAGTCACAAGTAGATCGGCTCTTCTGCTGAAAGCTTTTGCAGGGGAAGTATCTTGTCCAAACCACTTTCCTCTGAAATTGATCATCACCAGCCAGAAAGCCTCTCCCAGCTGATGGGCTGGGGACCCCACCTTCGAACTGCTGATCCTTTCTGCTACCCTTCCCTCCCATTCAACTGATGTACCTGGTCACTCAACAGTGGTGAGTCACGACATGGTCTAGTGTCACTGGGTTTATTATTTTTTTTTCTTTTACTGGCTCTTGAGATAAGAGGAGCATTCCTAAACTTTATATGGAATGGTTCTCCCTCTTCAGAGACTCAGCTGACTGCTCTCCAATGTTTTGAGTCACCATTGCCCTGGGTTTGCTCAAATGGCTTGGAAAGAACCTTTTCCTTCTCTTGCTGTCTGAATGACTTCAGAGTGGGCATATCTAGTCCGGCTTTACAACATGCAAAGGAGGGACAGGAAGGTACAGTAGAGAGAAAACACATATTTTTTTTTCTTTGTGTTGGAAAAATTCTTCTAGCAATTTCTATCGCCACGCCCCTCTTGCTTTAGTAGCAGCAGCTCTGGGTCAGGGATTCTTAGTTTTTGTGTTGGAGGTCTGGGAGTCCTGGGTGGGTTTGCCAAGAGGAATTCTATAGACTATTCATGTCCTAGGAGCAAAAGTTTTGAACTCCGGTTGCTTGTATGTGAGGCTCTGGCCATGGCCTAATATGGACATCTTGCCTGCTCTACTCTCCCCGTCGCTCCTCCCCCCACAGACCATCAAAGATACATCATTTCTACTCCTTGCCCACTCCCTCTCTACCTGCCACATCTTTCCTAGTTTCTACTAACCAATGAAAGGGACCCATCCATGTTCCTTTTTTCTTTTTCATTCTTAAATCAATTCTTTAGTTGTGTCGCATACCAATGACGCCAAGGTTCATGGAGAATCTGCAGGCACCTAGGCAACATTCCGAAAAGCTCTGACCTCACTGCTAGGGGCCAGGGTCCTTTTACACAGGGGCAGGTTGCTGCCTGGGGCATGTATGATACGTGCCTTTGTGCACTGCCGACACTCTCCACGAGACTGGCTCATCGGTTTTCTGCTGGCAGTCCAAAGCAGGCAAAGTTGCTGAGACTGTGAACTCCCAAGTTCCCAGCAACCTTCCATCTCTAAACAACACGGCAGAGCAGTGGCGACAGGCTGATGAGAACGTATGAAAGGCCATGAGCCCCCAACCCTAGCAGTGCCACTCAGAATCACTGTGTCCAGTGCTTTTCACAGCAACGGCAGACCCAGCTCCACCCCACATCTTTACAGAAGGCAAGACGGTGTAGAGAGTCTGACAATTTTGGAAAAAAATGTCTGTCTGTCTGTCCCTTCCTTCCTTCCTTTCTTTCTTTTTTTCTTTCTTTTCCTTCATAGTCCCAGCCCTACATTCTTAATGTAAAAATCATTCTGGGGAGAAGAGTTAAAAAAAAAAAATAGAAAGAAAGAAACCAAATAGAACAAATAGAAAACCCTTACAGGTTTGAACTCTCTAAAGTTCAACTTTATACATCAGCTCTTGTTCTTTTACATTTCCATTTTTGCATTACAAGCCTCTAAATTCAACTTAATTTGCCCCTCAAGGAAGAAGGAAGTATGGAGAACTTCCGCTGTTAAGTGCAGAGACTGCCAATCAGGGAGCCCTGCAGACTCCATCTGCCTGCACAGTACTATCACCGAAGGAAGAGGCGTTGACTATCCCTTGTTCCTGTGTATGCTCGGCCATCTTTCCTCTCCTCCGAGGACCACCCCAAGCATCAATGCTTCAGGTTACACAATACCTTACTTAACATTTATATGGAACAAATTCCTATTTCTGCTTCTTTGCCAAGGACATGCATAGTGGCAGTTTTATTTGGAGATTTAAAAAAAAAAAAAAAAAGCAAATACAACTGCAAATGTATGTACATTGTAGAAAAGCAACAATCTATAAAAAGTAAAAAATAACATTTTCCCCACCCCAGGAATTAACTCCTGAAGTCCTGAGATTTGCTTTCTTCCACAGTGTTCATATCTCTGCTTTGCAAGACCCCCGGGGATCCTTTGTCTTTTAACTCTTTCTTTTAACTCAGTCCTGAAACAAGTTTAGGATGAACTCATCTCTCTATCTGGCTGGAACTCCAGGCTTCCTTTTAAATCACGCTTGTGCAAAGTCCCAGTTCAGGATGACTCAAGTTTGATGGTGGACCTAAAGAACAGAAAGAGCCTCGGCTCATTACCCTGCCAAGGGGAAGCAGCAGCTATCAGAATGTTTAATTGGCTGGTGTGAAAAGTACGTGTCTCTCAAGCCTCAGGTCTTGGGCGCCACTACGTTCACAGACATTCACTAATCCATGAAGATACCCGAGGAAGTCCAGACAAGCCCAGAAGTTAATTAGAAGAGGGTAGAGTTCAATCAGAAGTGCCAAGCCTTCACATCTACAAGTGCCTAAGTCTAGCTCTCCATGACTTCTGCTGGAGCTCTTCTTAAGCTAGCCTTCCGGTTCCCTGCATGAGCTACAACATGGAAGGTAAACAACGTGTAGATAGATACTGGAGAGGAGAGGGAAAAGGAAGTCAGAACCAAGAAGAGGGTTTGTTTTTTTTTCCTAATTCGTTCCCATCTTAGATCACTTTACAGATGAAAGAACTTACATGAAACACAGACACCGCCTGCTAGATAATGTACGCTGCCAGAGAGCACTCTATGCTTTTAGAGGTAGACCATTGTGTGGCATCTTCGTAGGATAAGGCCTTATGCCCCGTGCAGGATTCAGATGGGTGGACTTCTTTGCCTGTTCAAAACAAACCCCAGATCCAAACCCAAAACCCAAGGACTTCTCAACTGTAGCATTCTTTTCCTCCTTCCTTACGTCTTTAACAACATGATCACATTGTAAACAGGGTGTTCTATCTTGTATTTGAGTTTTGCATTTTTCTTCCTAGGGAACTAGGAAGTTTCCATGAACATCAAGAGGACTCCATTTTCATGGCAGACATAAGAGTTCTTGCCTTTATAGTCTTGCTGGCGAATTGTTAAGGGGGAAAAAAAAGTCTTATTTACAGTATCTCTGCTTTTCCGTACTAGTTCTAATGTGAAGTTCACATTTGTAAATTCCCATCGGCAACTGCGTCCCTTCTCAGTGACTTCACTCAGAAGTTTCCAGCCAATGCTTAAAATGTACACTATTTACAGACCAAGTTATCCGAACTCGTAGCCATCTGATCGGCAGGGCCTTGTGAAGTGCCGTCATGGGCTGGGATTCAGAACTTGAACAGGTTGATGAAGTCTTGCGGGGAAAGCGAGATAGAGCAGCTCTCTGGATTGTTGGCTGTGCACGGATGGTTAGTGCCCTGGAATGGAGAGCATTAGGGTTAGAGCTGAGTTCTCCGTGGCAGCTAGCTCCCTGGCTCTGCAAGGTGTTGCCCAGTCTCTTAGCTGCTGTCAAGAATGTCGCTGCAGGGGCTGGAGAGGAGGCTCAGCGGTTAGGAGCATGCACCACCGCTCTTGCAGAGGACCCAAGTACCGGTCTTGTCTCTGGGTCAAGCGGCTCACCACCACCCGTGACTTCAGCTCCAAGGTATCTGAGACCCTCTCCCAGCCTCTGCAGGCACTGCGCTCATAGGCACATAACCACACATAAACATGCATGCATGTTTATGATAGATAAAAAATACCAATAAATCTTAGGAACAAAAGAATGTCACCGAATTTAGGGGGGTGAGGAAAGAAGTGGATGAGTAGAGTGACTGGTATGTGACTATGAGGACCTGCGTCTGGATTCCCAGTACCCATCTAAAAGCTGGGTATGGAGGCACGCATTTTATAACCCTAGCACTGGGGGGTGAGACAGGAGACAGGTCCCTGAAGTTCATTGGCTGGCTAGTCTAGCAAATCTGGTGAGCTCCAGGTTCAGTCTTTTAAAAAAAAAAAGGTAGTGATCTATTGAGGAAAAAGGAGACTGCGACCTCAGGCCTCTACACTCGTGTGCTCATATGTGCACCTACACATACATGTGCATACGCAAACGCATCCACACATACTACTACTCCCTACACCACCAGAAGCTAATGAATTAGTGTTTGCCTGTGTATTCACCTGTGTGCACACAAAGATAGACTATGTGGAGAATGGGTTTCAGAGACAAATCGGCATAAGGGCAGAGGAAATGAAGGGACATGGGGTCTTTGAGTTTCTCTTCCCTGTCCAAGGGCTGGATGAGTTTTATTCTCCCTTAGGCTGAGGGCTGAGAAAGGAAGGAACAGGGAAGATCTGGCCTCTTGTTGCTGGCACCGTAGGCTCTTAGGACCTGGGCTCCTCAGGGGAATCAGGGCTGGAGGCAGGAACTGAAGCAGAGGCCATGGAGGAGCACCGTTTAAAGGCCTGCTCCTCACAGCCTGCTCAGCCTACGCTGTTATTGCGGCCCAGGAGTGGCCTGCTCACGGTCAGCTGGGTCCTTCTCCGTCAATTATCAATCCAGGAAATGCCACGCAGACTTGCCCATAGGCCAATTTGGTGGGGACGTTTTCTACATCAAGGTTCCCTTTCTCAAAATGATGCTCGCCAGCTTGTGTCACGTGGACACGACAGCAGCCCACAGGGACACGCACCTTCCAGGAGAGAATGTGGCAGTGTTTGCAGAGCTGCAGGGTGTCTCCATACTGCTCTCGCCTGGGGTAACATCGTATCAGCTTAAAATACATCTTCTTCCAATCCAGCTGTCCTTTGTCGGACAAGATTAATCGCTTGCGGATCTGAAAATCAAACAGAGAAAAAGTCATTTCAGGAGAGTTCACCAGGAGGATGTTTTGGGGTTTTCTGGTTCCGAAGATCTGTTCCCACTCTTTCCCCCGTGTTTTTATGTGGACCCCATAACACCCAGGGGAGAAAACTGCCAGGTTGGAACACAGCACTTTCTTAGCTCTCCACACTTACTCAGCACCGTTTAACCGGCTTTCGGAAGAAACGGGTAGGTATATTTTCCTAGTGACTGCTTCTAGGGTGCCTTTGACTGACTGGTCCTTCAAAGCTTAGGCCACGCCCACAAGCCACTTCAATCTTTTCTTTGCTGTAGCCCTGAATGATTATTTCTAGGAAGACGCAGTGATGAGCACCAGGGCTCGATTATACTTTACGTTTCAGTGTCAGTGGCCCCATGAAAAGAACCTGTTGCATTAATGTGGTATTTTACTAAATTAGTTTACTAGTGAAGAGAGACCTGGCCTACGTGCATCCCAGGTCTTAAAGGTCCTCACGGCCATGCCCCAGGGGCATGGACCTCCAGGTCCTAGGCAGGTGTAACAGCTACCTGCTGTCTGAACTAGGGGCGGTGCTTCAGGGCATGGCTCAAACAACCACCCACGACATCAATGCACACTGGAAGAAACTGGAAAAACCACCCTCAAGTGGTGTGATGAGG
This sequence comes from Peromyscus attwateri, assembly GCA_902168425.1. Lineage (NCBI taxonomy): Eukaryota > Metazoa > Chordata > Mammalia > Rodentia > Cricetidae > Peromyscus > Peromyscus attwateri. The sequence continues at coordinate 52,548 of CABHPP010093739.1, forward strand.
GACAGGTTTATAGGGCGTCTGCAGGGCCAATTCAGCTGTCTCACCCCAGAGTCATTTCACTAATTTGAATACACTGGGAATACACCGGTTGGTCACTGGTGGTGGCCTTAGCCTCTTCACCTGTTTGATGTGGACATGACAACATCTACCCTTCCTGGGTTGGGAGGTGAAAAGGAAATAATGTTCATAAAAGTGCTTGACTATAAAGCACCAGGAAATGACTTTTTTAATTAATTAATTAATTAATTAATTAATTAAAAGAAAAGAGGCAATACCAATTTGTGAAATTTTTGGGTGAGCCATAAAATGTAATTTGGGTTAAGGATTTATTTTTTTCCCTTATCAAGACAATGGCAACGGTAACAAGGAACCAAAAAGCAAAACACACACACACTGACTTAGGAACGAACGCCTTACACCAGTGGTTCTCAACCTGTAGGTCGAGACCTGTTGGGGGTCCAACTAGCCTTTCACTGGGGTAGCCTAGGATCATCAGAAAACACAGACATTTAAATTGTGATTCATAACAGTAGCAAAACGACAGTTGGGAAGTTGCAACAGAAAAAATTTCTATGGTTGGGGGTCACTGCAACATGAGGAACCGTACGGAAGGGTCTCAGTGTTAGGAAGGTTGAGAACCCCTGCTTTAGACTGTTGCTTTCTAGTAAACCAGGAAGTCCTGGAGGCGGGTAGCCCCACTGCATGCTGGAGAAGGATGGGTCTCCTTAGAGTAAGGGCAGATCAGGGAGCTCGAGGTAGCAGGCCACTAGGCTTCACTGACCTGCCGCTCAGAAAAGTGGTACTGGCAGAGTCTCTTCCACAGCAGCCGGTCCTCACTGAGCACGTGCAGGTCTGGGGCTGCCTGGCCCAGGCTGACCAGGTCCCGCCCATCGCTCAGCCTCTGCATGATGTTCAGTTGCAAGCACACAGGCAGGTCGGTGAACGTGAGGCCTTTGAAGGCAGGCTGCAGAGAGAAGGCCGGATGATAAGCTGGGCGTTAAGAGAGAAGAGCCATTTTCCAGGATGCCACTGGCCCCTCCCTGGTCCTCTAAGCTCAAGCTGGCTTATCAACAGCTAGAGTCTCAAAGCAACGATGCTCCCTGTCTTACAAGCAGAAGTAGGACCCATGGCAGAGCCTCTAGAGGACAGCCTGGAGTGTCTTGGCTGACTGCAACCTGCAGGCTTTCCCTGTTTGCAAGCTTCTGATCTAAAAAACTCTCTAAACAGCACATGCTGGATTCTTTTATATTCTCTCTCTCTCTCTCTCTCTCTCTCTCTCTCTCTCTCACACACACACACACACACACACACACACACACACACACACACACACACAGGGTTTCTTTGTATAGCCCTGGCTGTCCTGGAACTCACTCACTCTATAGACTAAACTGTCCTGGAACTCAAGAGATCCATCTGCCTCTCCTCCCCAAGGGCTGGGATTAAAGGTGCTCACCACCATCATCCTGCTATATTTTTCTTTATTCTTGAGAATTTCATGTAAGTATACAAAGAAATATGATACTATTTATCCCATTTCCCTCCTCTAACCTCCCTGTACCCAACAGGTCCCCTTCCAACTTCATGTCCTTTTTAAAAAAGATTTCTTTTTATTGTATGTGTATGATTGTTTGTCTACATAGGTGTAAACACACCGTGTCCATGCCTTGTGCCTGTAGAGGTCACAAGAGGGTGTTAAATCCCCTGGAACTGGAGTTATGGATGGTTATGAGCTGCCAAATGGGTGTTAGGAACTAAACCCAGGTCCTCTGCAAGAGCAGCAAATGCTCTTAACCACTGAGCCATCTCTCCAGCCCCTCATGGTTTTTTGTTTGTTTTGACAACCCTCTAAGTCCAATTAATGCTGCCCATATGCGTGTGAGAGGCCATACACTGGAGCATGGGAACATACTGGATTTTTGTGTTTGTTAACTTCACTATTCAACTGCAAGACACTCACTACTTTCCCAAAGTGCCACCGCCCTGATGGGTAGCCCAGGCAGACACCTGGCCTCCCATCTCACTGTCCTCTGTGATTCCAGATTGTTCCATTTCAGTGTACTCTCTGGCACCCAGACCATTTTCTTGCCTATCTGTGCACAAAGCCCTCACCCACGTGGCCGCCTCTCAGACCCACTTCAAACCCATCTCTATTGGGCATGGTGGCACACACCTTTAATTCCAGCACTTGGGAGGTAGAGAGGAGGATCTCTGTGTGTTCATGGCCAGCCTGGTCTACAGAGCAAGTTCTAGGACAGTAAAGGTTACATAGAGAGCACCTGTCTGGAAAAAAACAAAAACCAAATACCGAACCAAGAAAACAAAACAAAACTCAACCATGTCCTCTGACCACGTTTTCGGCTTATGTATTTCCCTTAGGGTCTCGTTCACTGTGCCTTCTTAGAACTCCTACAAGCTCCTTCAGTGACTGTCTGCAACATGCACCCCCTTCCACCTGCTTTTCTGCATGTGGTGGCTTGAAAGAAAATGGCCCCCAATGGGAGTGGCACTATTAGGTGTAGCCTTGTTGGAGGAAGTGTGTCACTGTGGGGGTGGACTTTGAGGTCTCTTTTTCTCAAGCTTCCCTCAGTGTGTCAGCCAGTCAACTTCCTGTTGCCTGCAAGAGGTAGCACTCTCAGCTCCAGCCCCACACCTGCCTGCATGCTGCCATGCTCCCTGCCATGATGATAGTGTACTGAACCTCTGAAACTGTAAGTCAGCCACCCTCAATTAAATGTTTTCTTTATAAGAGTTGCCGTGGTCACGGTGTCTTCTTCACAGCAACAGTAACCCTAAGACACTGCACAACCCCCTTCCCTTAAGAAACACTGAATGCAACATTCCTTTCCGAACCTAAAGTCCTGACAACAGGGAGCTTGCTTTGTTTCACTGTTGTGTCCTGGTGTCCAGAGGGTTTGGCACATCATAAGCACTCAATAAATAGTAGTGCAATGGATTAAATCCAAATAGTTGAATAGAAAAAAAATTACAAAAGACTCTGTGCTTGTGTATGTGTTTGTGTGTGTGTATGTGTGTATGTGTGTTTACAGGACTATATGTATGTGTTTGCATGCATCTGTGCGGGTTTGTGTATGTTCCTGTTTGAGATTATACTTGTGTGGGTTTGTGTCTATGTGTTGGTGTGTGTATGTTTGTGTTCACACTGGGAATGGTTGGCCCCAAACCCTCTGAGCTAAGCTCCACTGTCACTGAAGCAGCTCTATGCACACCAGGGAACATTTCATTTTTAAAATTTTTATTTATTCTACAAATATGAGTGTGTTGCCTGCATGCATGTATGTGCACCACATATATGCTTGGTGCCCATGGAGATCAGAAGAAGGCATCGGATCCTCTGCAACTAGAGTCACAGATGGTTGGGAGCCACCCTGTGGGTGGTGGGAACGGAACCAGGTCTTCTGCAGAGCGACAGTGCTCTTCACTGCTCAGTGATCTCTCTAGTCCCTCCAGGGAATGTTTTAAAAGCTGCTCATTTACATGTAATATACACCTGCAATCAACTTTGGGCTTCTGAAGGAACTTCCACTATACCCCCAAGCCCTTTCTTATTTTAAAATGTGATGATCTCAAGATATCTCAGCTAGACCTACATCCTTGAAGACCTAGCTGGGAGGTCTTGGAGATTAGTCCAGCACAAACAGTCCTACCACGGACAGGTGCAGAACTGCTCAGGGGAAAATAAGACTCTTGGAATAGAGATTATTTTTCTCATCAGATTTCTGGGGGAGAACCTGTGGGAAGCACAGCAAAGCCCAAACACATGGGGGAACCCAGGGGCTACTTGGTACCAGCCTCATTGGGATTCCAAGCACCACTCAGCCTCGGCAATCACCTGAGTCCCTGGTAGGCAAGACAGGCATTGGTGGGGAGATGGGGCCCAGAAGGAGGATTTAATGGGGACTGTTGAGAAGAATGGGCATGGCATAGGAGGAACATGACATGGGCAAACAGCAGATCCAATGGCATCCTGGGAAGCCTGGGTCTCAGTTTCCCCAGCCCCCAAAGACTGTGTTTAGAATACTGAAGATCCCTCTAGTGCTAATGACCTTGGCCCTGCAGCGATGCGGGCCTTCTGTTTCATCGGAAGTGTCAGTGAGTTGACGAGTTTTACTGCTCACTTCTACCCCGGGCTGTTGGGCTGAACTCCATTTGTTTACAACATTCAGGACTCGGTGTGACCGCTGAAAGCCCGATACCTATTTGTCATTTATCATCTGCTGTTGATCATATGAGCCAATAAAACTGCCATGGGGTTTTCTTCTCGTTTCCAGCACTTCAAAGCCTCTGCTCTTTTTGGTTAAAACTCCCAGGCCAATTATTACATTAACTCCTATTAAAGGCAAGCCAGCTTGGCAGAGTTTGCCTTGTCAAATTTTCAAACCTGAACTTTTCCAAAACCCTTGCCCAGACCTCATGCCAAGCCCTGACTCCTGATAAATGGTTAACTGCTTGCATGCCCTGCTTCCTTTCGAATATAAACATGTAAAAGGAAAAATATGTCACCCCTGCAGCAGCCTCAGGCAAGCATTTGGCTAAACTCCATTTGTGTCTACCCCAGCCCCCATTTTCCAAAACACTGCTTTGCCCACAGCACTATAATTATATTTGATTTTTCTCCCCTACAAACCAATTCTCTTTAACTTTGTCCTTCATCCTTTATTATTACAGGAATTACATTGGCCAATAAAAATTGGCTTGGAAGAATTAGATATGAGGATTTCTAAGGCAAACAAGGTTATATGCAAGGACAACAGTGGCAAAAACGTGGGCTGACAGGGAAGTGCTTACTATGAAAGTCACTTTAATATTTTCATGGATTAACATACTTTTCTTTCTGACAAATATAAAAATATCGTCCAGACTGAAGCAATTAGAGTATTCTTGTTCTCTCCCCGCCCCCCCTCGCCACCCCCAGGATCTTATAGCCCAGGCTGATTTCAGATTTTTTCTGTAGTTGAGCATGACCTTGAACTCCCCACTCTCCTGCCTCCACGTCCCAAGTGTGCTGAGATTACAGGCCTGAGTCACCAAGCACCATAAGAGTTGGGGCTCTATGTGGGAAGCTCTTCGGTACAGCTCTCAGAATAATATAATTCAGAGCCCCCTAGTGGGTCCAGGAGGGGACAGAGTGGAGAAAGGGATCTGTACAGCCTCTGTCAGCAGCCTGTTTTGGAGTCTGACGTCAGACCTCCTGGTATAGAGGCCCCAACACAATTACATTCTGCCCTCCATGTTCTTGGTTTCTACATCCTTGAGTTCAGTGAACCACAGATGGGAAAATACTGAGAAAGAAATGCATCTGTACTGACTGCGGAGAGACTTTTTCTTGACCTCATGCCCCATGCACAGAGCATCCTGTAAGGTATTAAAATTGGGCTACAGATGATTTGCAGTGCAGAGGAGGATGCATGTAGGCTAAGCATAGTCTACTAGGCCACTGTATATAAGACACTTGAGCATCTATGGCATCCAGGGGATCCTTGGGGTGTCTTTCAATCTACCCTCTGTGGATACTGAAGATGATTTTTCTCATTTACAAGACAAGGAAATGAGTATCTTGCAGTGTGCCTGGATAGAAGAGATGAGATAATGCATGGAAATACTTAGCACAGTGCCCAGTAAATTTCAGTTATTTGCCCTAATTACAATTAATTGCTAGATAAGTTAATTATCACATGGGAGGGACTTACAGTGTGTGTGCAGACAAGCCCTTGATCATAACACCTATAATAACGCTGACTACATACCAGGCCCTGTTCCAGCTGCTGTCTGTAGACCAGTTTATGCAACCTCACGCCTATGTTGAATCTCACACAGGGATATGAGATGGGCATGTCTACCTCTATTTTCCAAATGAGGAAAGTGAAGCATGGGGAGACTGAGTAACTGTCTGAATCTTGCAGTTGGTAACTTATCGCTGTTATCCATAATCTAGGACACTATTCTCCAGTCATGCTCTCCGGAACCCTGAACATGTCCTTCAGCAGGCAGGCTGGTGGGGAGCTGCTGTCTCTCTCTTCAAATGAACATTCATCTCTTCCGGTAAAATCTACTGACCGCTTGTGCCAGGTAAACAGCAGAAGATGACAATGTCTTTTCCTCTGGAGATTATAGAGCAGTGGATGGAGACAGATGTGCTTGCACCCAAGATCCTATCAGCTAGTCAGAACCTATCTGAAGAAGACTGTGTAATAGGGGTTGTGAGAGATGGGATGAGGGGCTGGAGGGATGGCTCAGCAGGTGGTTATGAGATCTGGCTGCTCTTCCAGAGGACCTGGTTCAATTCCCAGCACCCACATAGCAGCTCACAACTGTCTCTAACTCCAGTTCCCGGGGATCTGATATCCTCACACAGACACACATGCAGGCAAAACACCAATGCACATAAAATAAATAAATCTTTTTTTTTTTTTTTTTAAAAGAGAGATGGGATGGAGCAGGAAGTCTGTGATCCACAAGGCCCTGAGGTAGTGTGTAGAGAAGTGTGGGGTTCTACTGGAGTACCTCAAGCAGATGTGAGAGATAAGCTTCAGGGTTGGATCTCTTCTGCAGAGGATTTCACTGGATTAAAAAGTTTGATAGACGGCTGGAGAGATGGCTCAGCGGTTAAGAGCACTGGCTGCAGTTCCAGAGGCCCTGAGTTCAATTCCCAGCAACCACATGGTGGCTCACAGCCATCTATAATGAGATCTGGTGCCCCCTTCTGGCCTGCAGGCATACATACAGACAGAACACTGTATACATAATAAATACTTAAATCTTAAAAAAAAAAAGTTTGATTGATCAGTGGATAAATAATTGGAAGAAAACCAGATGGGAAAAAGTTTGGAAACCACTGATGTTAAGCATGCTTTGCCATTTCAGGAATCAGTAGTCCCAGCTTCTGACTTGAGCCTGATTGCTGTGTAGTGCTGGGAAGGACATGGACTCCTCTGGTCCCCCACTGCAATGCTATCCTGTGAAGGCTAGCAGTAGTAACAATGGCTGCCTTTCGAAGAGTGTCTGGGGGCCAGCCAAGGAGGATTTTAAGGAAGTCAGGTCACGGAAGTGCAAAGATTGGGAGATGGGGTAGGAGACACGCTCAGTTGAGGTGGTCAGAGGGAACAAGCTCAGGGCAAGCATGACCATCTAAATGAATGCTGCCAAAGCTGCTAGAAGGAGGATGTCCTTTGGACAAATGGGCCTTGTCGTTTCTATCACTGGCTGGGAATTTTCTCTGGGGAAAAAGACAGGAAGTATTCAGTCCAGGCCATAGAGAATGCTGGAAATCAGGTAGCAGGTCTGTGTGAGCTTTCTGTGAGAGAAGAACGCAATTCTGGTTCTAAATGTACATTGTTAAGCTATGTCTCTACTTCAGAGATGAGACTGGATAACTTATTAAAACTATACTCTTCATAATAAATGCTTAATTTTCTTAAAACAATCTGACAATGGGGATAATTTCTGAAAGATGACCTACATTTGGCCTCTGCTCAGCTCTCTGCATGCGTGTGTTTGCAGGCACGTGCATGTGTGTGTGTGTACATGAGTATGTGGGTGTGTACGGGGAATGGGGGTGGCGGGGTGGGGTTACAGCCTAAGTAACTTCAAGGACGCCATGTAACTAGAGGATTCTAATTATTCCTTCTGCTTCAGAATTTAAGAAACCAAGGTGCCGAAAAAAATCATTCACTGTAAAGAAAGAATGTGCTTTTTGGAAACGTCACAGAGCAAGGTAATTGTCTAGAGGAGTCACGGGGCTTTCTGCTTGTCACCTTCACCTGATACCTGGCGCAGTTCCAAACAGTGTGGCTCCCGGAAGCCACTTAACCAGCCCAGTGTGTGATTAGATAAGTAGCCAAGTGTTGTGTGAGCTTCCTGAGTGTGCCTGTCTGTTCGTGAGCCCTGAGAGATTACGCCAGCAACATTCACACGGTTCCGTGTGTGCCTTCGTCTCCCTGCTCACCATTAAGAGGATGGGAGCCAACAGGGAGTGTTTATTCTGAAAGCCAGAAGAAATGTCTGATCTGTGAAGCCATATGCTGGCTGGTAATCTACAGGCTTTGGATGAGTCTTGCTTAGCACTTTCTTACATGTATGTTCAGGCGTGGTTCAAAGGTGTCCTTTGTCGTCACTACCATTAAATGGGACTGAGGTTCTAAAAGGCTGGCGGTACCAGTTCTCCAAGCCGCTGTCTTCTGGGTTCTATTGTGCTGAAGGCAGCGTTCCCAGTCCACAAACAGCTCATTCTTTTTGAGGAAATGAGCAGAGAGCACCCCCAGGCGTCACTGAAGACTTCAGCGGACAGCCAGCGTCCCTCCCCCAATAGCTCTGTTCTTGTTGTTGTGTTTTTTTTTTTTTTTTTTTTTTTTTTTTTTTTTTTTTTTTGCATGATGCTTTAGCTGGCTGTCACCTTTCACATTCCTTCCATCCACCTGTTTTGCCAAGTTCTTCTCCCCACTCCCCCTTTATCAGGACGCCCCTCATACCACCTTCCACCCTCAAGCCCAAGGATGAGACATCCAAATCAGAAGCGACCAGCTCCTGCATCACCAGAGTGGACTTTATGCCCTGGGGTTCTGCTCAGTGTCTGAGTGGAGGAAACCACGGCGGGATGAGTGGGGCTTGCACTTACCCTGGTGATCTGGATGCTGCTCAGCTGCTGCTGCCAGTGTAGAATGGTCTCCATCCGATACACCCACATGTTAATGTTGCCCACCAGCACAGACTTGCCAACTCTCTGGACCAGTGTGCATAAGGATGTGTAGAGGGTCTGGAGAAGTTCCCTGATGAGTCTTATGTTTTGCTGGTCTTCAAGGACTTGAGTGGGAAGAAGGAAAATGAAATCAATGTTATGGAAACCATGCATGTTACAAGTGGTGTTTTCTTCTTCACTGTCTGCCCCTATTGTAGATGTAAACCGTCGTGTTAAATAGGAAACACAGAGCCCAGGCAGAGATGAAAGCCCATGAGGTCAGAGTAACAGCTAAGAGCTAAAAACCTTACCCTTCTTGCGGAGGGAAGGACAGGAGCGGCAGTGAAGTCTTATTTAACAAGTGAAGTCTTATTTAACAAGACGGTTACATCTACATCCTATTACTGGGCACTGCCTCTCACTAGTGTTTTTTCTATACTCAGCTTATGGGTAGAGTTTCCATTATCTAGGTCCCTCTTTGTTCTCTTCTCTTGGGTTTCTCAAGAGCTCCGTTTCCTTTGCTCCACCAGTGCCAAGGGTCCTCCTGATCAGAAAGCGGCTGTTTTGTTCAGGCACTGACATATGTCTAGGTGGTCAGTGGAAGACTGCAGTTTTGAGGTTCAGAAGGTTGGGTTCTAACCCCCATCTGGCTAATCCCTTGACGATCATAGGCAGATGATCATTTCTCATATGCATCAGTTCCCTCATGTGTGAAACGACTCGGTTGAGCCAGAGGTCTAAGGTCCTTGCTAGTTCAAACAGTCTATGCCTCAATTCTGCCTTGCACATAGCTCCGTTTCCTAGGAATACAGAAGCTCCATGGTGAAGGCTGGGGTACATGTCCTCGTGGAGGAGCCAGTCAAACTTAAAGCAAGGCAAACAGGTGACCCTAAAGAGAGGACCAGAGGGCAGTGGTCTTGTTCTTTGCCAAGGGCTGAGCTGGAAGCTGGTACCCCTGGAATTCAGCTGACATTATTCATTCCCATCCGCTCACATTACTTTCAATCTAGTGACATGCTACTTGATGAGAAAATCCACCTGCCTATTCCCATGCCTCTAAAAAGGGTTGAGAGAGGGTGGGGGAAGCTCACCTTTCAGTACGACTTTTTCCAAGATGTTCATGAAGTTCTTTTGGGCGATGCCACTCAGGGACGTGAGCTGTGACTTTGCTATCAGTTCCAACAGCTGTGGATAAAAATAGAAGTTGCCAGGCTTAGAATACAGGGATATTTTTCTCCTCTAATCTTCACTTTTGAGTCACATGACGTGCAGATACAGACTGACGGGAGAGAGAGATAAATGGCGGGCAAGGCCACCAGGCAATAAAAAGCAGATCCTCCGAGAGAATGACAAATGGTGGTCATTCAAAACTAGGAGTCAGCCTGAAGAGTTAGCTGCTTTTTTTCTTTTATATATAAAGGCTTTGGGCTTCCGCCAGGGCTAATCCATTCTATTTGGTCCTCTTTGGAAAGGAGAGCTGACAGTGTTCCAGAGGGAACAGAACCTCTCATGACCTGTGAGCACAGGAGCTTTGCACAGTCACCCCCAGGGGGAACTGTCCCTGCCCCGACTTGAACTTTCGCCCACTGGCGCCCACAGCTCTCAGGGCACCGCAAAGTGTTTGGTGACCATGTGCTTGTCTCAAGGAAGGGATGATTCTCTTTTAGACATTGTCTGCTTTTTCATGTTCAATAAACCTGCCTGATTAGACTCCTTTGCTGCATTTACCTTTTTTTTTTTTTAATAGAAAGATGGGTGTACAGTGTGTCTATCAATTTCTTCCCGGAGGCTCAAAGGAGAACCCTTGTATCTGTTAGCTTTGATGGAATCTGATTTAAAATTTTATTTTATATATCTGAGTGTTTTGCCTAAATGTGTGTAAGTGTACCAGGTATGTGCCTGGTGCCTCTGGAGGCCGGAAGAGAACATCAGAACCCCTGGAACTAGAGTTACAGTGAGTTCCAGAACAGCTAGGGCTACACAGAAGAATCCTGTCTTGAAAAACTAAACTGAGCCGAGCGGTGGTGGCGCACGCCTTTAATCCCAGCACTCAGGAGGCAGAGGCAGGCGGATCTTTGTGAGTTCGAGGCCAGCCTGGGATACAGAGTGAGTCCAGGAAAGGCACAAAGCTACAGAGAAACCCTATCTTGAAAAACCAAAAAAAAAAAAAAAAAAAAAGAAAAAAAGAAAAACCAAACCAACCAAAAAACCCCCCCAAAGATTCTGTTGTTGAAAATTAAAATGGCAAGGGGTCTTGGAGGTCACCTAGTTCAACCCACTTCTCAGATGAATCAGGTGAGGCTCAAGAGTATCACCAGGGCCAGGGAGATGGCTTAACAGGTAAAGACGCTTGCTGTCAAGCCTGATGGCCTGAACTTGATCTCCAAGGCACATGACAGAAGGAGAGAACTGTACGTTGTTCTCTGACCACCATACATGTGCCCACACACAGGTGTGCACATACATGTGTGTGGACAGGCGCAATAAACAAATGGAATAAAAAATTTAACAAAGACTTTGTGAGTTATCTCACAACCCATGAGAGGACTCAGCTGTGTTTTCCCCACTTAGGAAAGTGAGAGGACACACTGTATGTTTCACAGAACTATCACACCAAAGGTTGCTATAAAGTCAAAACAGCTCACTTCATCAGAAACAGGACAAATAAAGTCCCCGAGAAACACAACACATTCTCAGGCTTAGTAAAGTGGCCTTAGAAAACTAAGACCCCAATAAGGGAGAGACACAAGAGAGGTAACAGAGGTGAATATGATCAAAACACATCATTAACATATATGAGAATATCATAATTAATTACTATGTGTAATTAATATATGCTAATTCTAAGAAGCAAAAGGAAGGAAAAAAAGAAAACTAAGACCCCCTCACTTTGTGGACTCCTCTGCCCCTAGAAAAACTTTCTCAATGGAACCTTGACTGTCTCCCATCACAAAATTAAAAAGGCTCTCCTTTGAGCTGAAACAAAATTTTCAGTCTGTTTTTTTCTTTTTTGGCAGGGTCTCACATAGAGACCAGGCTAGCTTCAAACTTACTACCTAGCTAAGGATTACCTTGAACTTCTGATCCTCCATAGTCTACCTGGGGTTACTGGTGCATCCCGCCATGCTTGGTTTATGAGATGCTGGGAATTAAACTCTGGCCTTCATGCATGCCAAGCAAGCATCTACCAACCGAGCTCCATCTCAGCCCTAGGAAGCTTTCTGAAAGCGTTTCATAAGCCCAGGCCCCCACCCGATGTCATCCATGGACTTGGATGCTGGAATCAAGGCAGAGGGAAGAAACAAAGTAAAACCCAAGTATCTGCACGGCAAAAACAAAACAACATGAGAACACAAGAAACGAAAATAAAAGCTGGAATGCGGAGGAGGATGAACTTTGGACCCACATCCTAGGTGGTTCAGGGCACCTCCGTGTCCCAGGTACTTAGTTCAACATTCTGTCCCCTTCGGGACCCTGTCAAATCACATATAGAACTAGTTCCTTGAACATAATTTTACTTTAAATTGGGGGAAAAAAAAGTTTTAAACCTCAAATGTCTTCCTGCTGGGTTTGGTATCTTTGACGTGTGCAGGGAGTGGTGTGGCCTCCTGACGATGATGACGAGGAGGAGGAGGAGGAGGAGGAGGAGGAGGAGGAGGAGGAGGAGGAGGAGGAAGAGATGACGCTGCTGTGTTGTGCTTAGTGCTAGAGACCTAAACTTAGAAGTCAGGGGCTGACAAGAGTGGCGCTCACAGTCAAGGCATCAAAACACACCCGGGTGGACGCTCTGTCCATCCACAGTGACCACAGCCCCTCTGTGCCCGTCTGGTTTAGTTCAGCCACCAATCAGCACGTGACAGTGGAAAGAGGAACACAAACCTTTCATTTTCTCCCTGAGCAGCAGGCTGTAGAAAGCCAGGCTGGGGTTTATTAATACCCAGAGTCTCACATGACCAGCACACAGCAAGACGAAAGAAAACACAAGCTTGGAGCCTGGAGCCTGCTCCTGCAGGGCAGGCGGCTGAGCACTGTGACTCAGCTTTGGGTAGGAGGTGAGGCAGGGGGCAGCCTGCGATCAGCCAGAAATGCATCCAAAACATGGGTGACATGTGACCACCAGCTCCCAAGAGCGTCAGTATTAACCTCATTGAAAAAGGCACCCATCACAAGGAAAAATAAATAAATACATAAATAAACCCCTCTGCAGCAGGCTCTGACTGTGTATCCAAGACACCTCTGCAGACTGTACATTTAGGGGAAGCAGAAAGCTCTTTGGGCGGGATGATATCATCTTCCTTAACTGAGGTGGGAGAGGGACAGAGGAGCAAATCCTGTCAACGGACAGTAGGGTGACATGTCGACTCCTCTCTCACCCTAACTGCAGAGAAAGTCCCTGCTGTCATTACTAGGCAGCTGTGGAGCCCTGGAACAGGAGAAGCAGGTTCTCTGTTGGGGTGACCTTTCTAACCGTCTTTCATGTAGCAAGAATCCCTGTGTGTGTCCACTCTGTCCTAGCGCTGAGGCAGATGACGGGGAAGGATGACAAAACCCACGCTTCCCCAGACGCATGGAGTTTATCGTTTAGTCATCCTGCCTGTTTCTGTATTCTTAAGGCCAATAAAAAGACTACCTATGGGAAACACAAAACAAAACAACAACAAAAGACTCCCTACAAGATTGTTAGGAGAATCAAGTGAGATTAAAAACAAAAACTTACTCTGAGTACCAAACATAAAGTGTTATTGCCACTAACAAAATTATTCTTCTCCCCAATTCCAGTCTCTTTAGGAAGTTTAAGGTTGACAGCTAGAGGAGTAAACTTTTGTAAAGGGCCAAATAGTAACTGTTTTTTCTTTCTTTCTTTCTTTCTTTCTTTCTTTCTTTCTTTCTTTCTTTCTTTCTTTCTTTCTTTCTTTCTCTCTCAACTAAGAGTATGAAATTTG
>CABHPP010093764.1:0-11683 GCA_902168425.1 Peromyscus attwateri
TCTCCAACTCCAAAATCAGCTTTAAATTTTAATTGAATTGGAACTATCAGAAGACCAATAGTGTTAAATCTTTAGAGAAAAGCAGAAACAAACATTTAGGAAGACATAAAATTTTTTAAATGATATACCCATATGCCATTTCACTCTGTTTCTTGGGATAGACGATTTGTCCCTTTTCTTTAGTTGTCCCATTTGTCCAATGTTCTTCAGATTCCTTAACCTTCATTCTCCTAAAAGACAAAAACAAAAACCTTTCCCCAAGATTTTTTGGGGATGTTCCTTTTTGGCAAATTATTATCTGATTAAATGAAAAGACATGTGTTACTGGTATAAGTTAAATTGGATAGTTGATGAACTATCACCTCCTCTAATTAAGAGGTCTCTCTTGTTCAAATCGAACCTTTATCAATTTTGATGGTACCCACAGCTTATCTTCTCCTGTAGAAACAAAAGCAAAACCTCGTCCCCAACGTAACACATATCCTGGTTTCCATTCTGAGGTCAGCACATCCTTAAAGTATATAGGCTGATTTAATTCTGTAGTTTTTTCTATTATCCAATGTCTCTCTGCAGCTGTTGTTCCTTTCTCATTGGCATTGAGAAAATTTAAAGTTAATAGAGCATTATGTAATCTGTTTCTGGGGGTTTTGTTACCCCTTTCTGTTTATTTAGCATATCTTTTAGAGTTCTGTTTGATCTTTCTATAACTGCTTGACCTGTAGGATTATGTGGTATACCTGCAACATGCTTTATATTGTAATAACCAAAAAACTGTTTCATTTTAGCAGAGACATATGATGGAGCATTGTCAGTTTTGATTTGTGCAGGTATACCCATAATAGCCATAACTTCTAGCAAGTGAGTGATTACAGAATCAGCTTTTTCTGAACTCAAAGCAGTTGCCCATTGAAATCCTGAATAAGTATCAATGGTGTGGTGTACATATTTCAATTTTCCAAATTCTGCAAAGTGAAACACATCCATCTGCCAGATTTCATTCCTCTGAGTACCCTTTGGGTTACATCCTGCTGGTAATGGTGTTTGATTGTAGAAGGAACAAGTAGGACATTTCTTTACTATTTCTTTGGCTTGTTGCCAGGTTATGGAAAAATCTTTTTTTAAACCTTTACTATTGACATGATGTTTTTTATGAAATTCTGAGGCCCCAGCACATTTCCTATCAATAATTTATCAATCTCATCATTACCTTGTGCTAAAGGGCCTGGCAGACCGGTATGGGATCGAATGTGAGTTATATATAAAGGATGACTCCTTTTCCTGATTGTATCTTGTAACTGAATGAATAGTGAAGTTAATTCTGAAGTATCAGGGATAAATTCTGCAGTCTCAATATGTAATACTACTCTTTCAGCATACTGAGAGTCAGTTACTATGTTGAGAGGTTGTGAAAAATCCATTAATACCAACAGAATAGCATACAATTCTGATTTTTGAACTGAATTATAAGGACTTTGAACCACTCTATTTAAATTTTCGGATTTGTAACCTGCCTTTCCCTGTTTGTTGGCATCTGTATAAAATGTACGAACTCCAGATATGGGTTTTTCGTGTACAATTCGAGGCAAGATCCAATCAGCTCTCTTTATAAGATCAATTCTATCACTTTTGGGATATTTGCTGTTAATTTCTCCCAAAAAATTACTGCAAGCCTTTTGCCAAGGTTCACTTTCTATCCATAATTTTTCAATGTCCTCCTTAGTTAAAGGTACGACAATTTCTGCTGGGTCTATTCCTGCTAACTGACGAAGTCTCAATTTTCCTTTCCAAATCAAATCAGAGATTTTTTCCACATAAGTTTTTAATTTTTTATTTGGTTTATTTGGTAAAAATATCCATTCCAATATAATATCTTCCCTCTGCATTAATATTCCTGTTGGAGAATGCCTAGAAGGTAAAATAACCAAAATGCAATCCAGCTTTGGATCAATACGATCTACATGTCCTTCATGTACTTTCTTTTCTACCAAAGCCAATTTTTTCTCAGCTTCAGGTGATAATTCTCTTGGACTATTTAAGTCCTTGTCACCTTCTAAGGTTTTGAACAAATTATTCAGTTCAGCATTTTTTACTCTAACAATAGTTCGTAGATGAGAAATGTCTCCAAATCATCTTTGAAAGTCATTAAGAGTCTGTAGTCTATCTCTCCTAATTTGCACCTTTTGGGGTCTAATTTTTTGTAGCTCTATTTTATATCCTAAATAATTAATAGAATCTCCTCTTTGTATCTTTTCAGGAGCAATTTGTAATCCCCAGCAAGGCAAAATTTTCTTTACTTCTTCAAACATTCTTTCTAAAACACCTGCATTTGAGTCAGCTAGTAAAATATCATCCATATAATGATAAATTATAGATTTAGGAAACCTTTTACGTATCACTTCTAATGGCTGTTGTACAAAATATTGGCACAAAGTTGGACTATTCAACATTCCCTGTGGTAGGACCCTCCATTGAAATCTTTTAACCGGTTGAGAATTGTTATAAGTAGGCACTGTGAAAGCAAATCTTTCTCTGTCTTTTTCTTGTAAGGGTATTGAAAAGAAACAGTCTTTTAAATAAATAACTATGAGAGGCCATCCTTTTGGTAACAGAGTAGGCAAAGGAATTCCAGATTGTAGAGAGCCCATTGGCTGAATTACTTTGTTAATTGCTCTAAGGTCTGTTACCATTCTCCATTTACCAGATTTCTTTTTAATAACAAATACAGGAGAATTCCAAGGGCTGGTTGATTCTTCAATATGGTGAGCATTTAACTGCTCTTCTACCAGCTCTTCTAAAGCCTGGAGTTTCTCTGTTGTTAAAGGCCATTGCTGAACCCATACAGGCTTGTCTGTGGACCATTTTAAAGGTATAGGTGTTGGTGTTTTTGCAAGATTATCAGTTGTTGTGCCCTGTTTTTTTATAACATGGATGGCTGGTGACCACTCATTAGAATAATATCTTCTAATATTTCTCTCAGAAACATGTACTAGTTTATGATTTGTTTCTGAGATTGGAGGGATGTTTATCTGAGTATTCCATTGTTGTAACAAGTCTTGACCCCACAGGTTCATGGCTATGTTAGCTACATATGGTTTTAATTTTGCTCTCTGTCCTTCTGGACCTATACATTCTAGCTATCTTGCACTCTGTTTCACTCGAGATAATGTCCCAATTCCTAACAGTTGAATGTTTACCTCTTGAAGAGGCCAAGTTGGATGCCAAAATTCTGGTGCAATTATGGTAATGTCTGCACCTGTGTCTACCAGACCAGACAACAAAACACCATTTATTTTTATTGTCAGTTTGGGTCTTTGTTCATTAATAGAAGTTTGCCAAAAAATTTTCTTTATGTTTTTTCCTGAATTTCCTATTCTATCTGTTTCATCATCCCGACCAACATGATTTATTCCAATAAGCATTTGGTTATTTAATCGCTTAGAGCAGGGATTTCCTCTACAATTGCTGGAAAGGTTTGAACTGGATTTACTGTGGGGGCCTGCTTGAGGCCCCTCTGGGAGTTTCCCGAAGCCCAAGGCAAAGGATTACCCTGTCTGTCCCTTGTTGATCTACACTCGTTTGTCCAGTGTTTTCCCTTACCACACCTTCTGCATACTCCAGAAGGAAGGGGCATTCTATTGCCAGTGTTCTTTGAAGAAACATTTCTAGGAATAACCTGTTTACAGTCCCTTTTCAAATGTCCTTGCTTTCCACATCCAAAACATCTAATGTTTCTCAAACCCTTTGACATTGCTTCTCCTACCCACATATCATCCTGGTCATAAGCCTCAACATTAATCGTCTCTCTAATCCAATCTTCTAAAGGTGCAGATCTTGCCTTTAATGGCCTGATTATTCTTTTGCATGCTGCATTTGCGTTCTCAAAGGCCAAAGATTCAATTATTATCTGACTAGCCTCTAAATTCGGAACCATTCTCTGTACTGCTGAAGTCAATCTTTGTAAAAAGTTTGTGAAAGATTCTTTTGGGCCCCGTATAACCTTTGTAAATGACTCAGTTTTTTTTCCTGATTCCTCAACTCTGTCCCACGCATTTAAGGCTGCCGTTCGACATAGAACTAGGATTTGGACATCATATAAACATTGTGCTTGTACTGTAGCATATTGGCCTTCTCCAATAATCTGATCCTGGCAGACTTGTATTCCATTATCCCTCCATTGTCTTTCTATATTTCTAGCCTCGTTGCTGAACCACATTTTCCACTGAAGATTTTGTCCAGGCTCAAGAACAGCCTGTGCTAGATCCCGCCAGTCCTTTGGTAAAATCCTATTACAAGTTGACCAGGTGTTTAACATTTGTTTTACATATGGAGAATGCATGCCATAAGATGCTATTGCCTCCTTAAATCTTCGTAAGTCTAACATTTCAATTGGAATCCAAACATTTTGTTCATCCTCTTCACCAGGTAGCTGCTGTATGGCTACCGGATAAATTAAGGGTGATTGTGTGAAAACAGGTTTTCTTTCTATAACCTTATGATTCAATTTTGAAACAACTTCACTGTTAATTTCGTCTGTCTGAATTTGAATTTCTCTATAATTCATTTTTACAGGTTTAACAGGTTTTTCTGAGACTGTTATCCTGGCACTTAAATTGACTATCTTTTTAAAATAGTACAATGAGGATAAGAAAAGTAATAAGCTGCATAATTCGATCAATATTAATCTTCTCATATAGTTGTTCCATTGTCAGAGTGCCTAAAATTTCAAACAAAGCCCAATTTTCTTCCAATGTACACATAAAGCCCATTTTTTTTAATGTAGAAAAAAATTCTCTTTTAAATAGAGATGTTAATTGACTTACCAAGTCTTCGTAGAACAGTAGAAATTCGAGGGAATTTCAAAACAGCCACCTGGTGTTTGAGGTGTGAATCCAGAGAGAGAGGGAGAGAGAGAGAGAGAACGAGCAAAAAAGCGTAGCCGCTTGAGCCAAGTCAAGCCTTAGCTTTACAGGCAGGGGTCCTGTTCAGCAGGGCAGGCCTGAGTTGTTTGTAACACTAGCTTTAAGCAAGTAGCAACAGCTGTGGGTCAGTCAGACCTAGGCCCGAGCTAGGGAGCCAGGCCACTCAGGCCAGAAACCGGACCTGCGGCCAAGCCAAGCCAAGCGGTTTTTAAAGGATTCTTGTCACGTTGGGCGCCAAATGTAGATGTAACCAACCGTCTTATAAATAAGAAACACAGAACCAATGCAAAGAAGAAAGCCAAGAGGTCAGAGCTAAGAGCCAAAACCTTACCCTTCCTCCTGCAGTGGTCCTACCTCTCTGAAGGAGCCGGTACTTCCTGTGTTAAAGTCTTTATATAGTCTCTGTTCTGCCTTCTCATTGGTTGTAAACCCAACCACAGGACTGCCTCATTACGGCCTGTCTGTATAGACCTCCAGGTGTTCTATGGTTGGTAATGAGATTAAAGGCATGTGTATCCAATGCTAGCTGTATCCCTGAACACACAGAGACTTACCTAGCTCTGTCTACCAAGTGCTGTGATCACAAACGTACACCACCACTGCCCTGCTTTCCTATGGCTTGCTAATAGCTCTGACCCCCAGGCAACTTTATTTATTAACATACAATTAACATTTTGGTATAAAAGAAAAATATCACCATACCTACAGAGAGGAATAAATGCTAAGACATGAACATATATACACAAGTACACATACACTAGTGCAAGCCTGCTCCAGAGCCTTTACACTGGGAGACAAAAAGTGTCCATAAAGAGACAAAGTCATAGCTCACGATTTTAAGAGGAAGAACAGTTGGAACCTGCAGGCTGAACACAGTGAGTCTAACTCTGCCCCATTTGACACTGCATGCCAATGTCAAAGGAGTTTGAGAGCACAGGACTGATGCTCCTCCTCAGATTGGGCTTTGTTGTTATTTTCTTTTGTTGTTTCAGATGGGCTTTTGTGTGGCTCAGGCTGGCTCAAACTCACTACGTAGTGGAGGAGGAAAAGCTGATGAACTCCTGATGTTCCTGCCTCACTTTCTGATGTTAGTGCTGGGATTACAGGTGTGTGCCACCATACCCAGAGTATACAGCAATGGGGGTTAAATTACCAGCTGAGCTACATGCCCAGTCCAAGTACAGCTTCTTTTTGTGTGTGTTTGCAGGTGCAAAAAAAATAGACAAATTTCTAGATTCATCCAAACCACCAAAATTAAACCAAGAAGAGATCAACAACATAAACAGACCCCAAACAAATGAGATTTAAACCATAATTAAAAGCCTCCTGGCTTTAAAAAAAAAGTGTCCAGATGCACTCACAGAAGAATTCTACCAGACTTTCAATGATCTACAGCCAATGTTTCTTAACTTTTTTTAAAATAGAAAACAGAAAGAGCACTCCCAAACTCCTTCTATGAAGTCAGTATCATTCCAATACCCAAAATAGGCAAGGGAAAAAAAAAACAGAAAAGAAAACTACAGGTCCATATCCCTGATAAACATAGACTCAAAAATTCTCGATAAAATATTTGCCAACCAAACACAGACATACATCAAAAAGATTATCCACCATGACCAAGTTAGCTTAGCACAGGAATACAAGAATAGTTCATTATAAATCAATAAATGTAACAAACCAAATAAATGGACTTAAAGGCAAAATTACATGGTCATCTCAATAGATGCTGAAAAGGCCTTTCAACATGTCTAGGAACACCTAACATCTTCATGATAAAAGTCTTAGAGTAGGACTGAGGGAATACACACCTCAATATAATAAAAGTTACATATGAGAAACCCATAGCCAACATCCTAGAGGGAAAACTTGAAACAATCCCACTGAAATCAAGAATGAGACTGTGCTTTCCATATCTGCTTTTCAATAATGTGTTTCAAGTACTAGCTGAAGCAATCAAAGCAAGAGAAGGGAATAAAAAGGATACAGATAGGAAAAGAAGAAATCAAACTATCTCTACTTGCAGATGATAGGATATTATATATAAGAGATCCCAAAATTGAACCAGAAATCTTTGTGAAATGATCAACAATTTCAGCAAAGTGGCAGGATAAATAGTCAGCTTAAAAAAATCAATAGCTTTTTTTTTAATTTTCTTTTACTTTATTTATTTTTTAAGTTACACTCATGATATTCATTAATTACTCTCATGATATTAATCACATTTGTGGTATTCATAGATTACATTCACAGTATTCATTCAATTATATATAATATATATATTATATATAAATTTTAAATGCTGAATGTCATTTATTTAAGGGGGAGGAGGTCTTAAATACAGGCTTACAGCACAATGGGAGGACCCCGGAGGGCAGAAGTTCGCTACTGATGTTTTACAATCTTGCTTCTAATCTGTTAACGCCCATTATTCAGGGTACCAGGCAAGGAACTTCCCTTAAGCATTCAGGAGGGTGGAACCTGGCAGGGAATTAGCATAGGGAGAATATCAAGGTCAAGGTCCAAAAACAAGGCAACAGTTTCCCAAAATGGGGGCCAGGGAACCTACAAGTCCCCCTTTTATTAAAAAATGAGCTTCTGACTTGGGTTGCGTGGGATGTCAGCAGGTCACCTTACCCCTCATGGAGACGCCTGCCCAGGCCACACAGGTGCTCTGTCTTAGGTTGGTGAGTGCCCCCCAGGCATTACCCATCTCTGAATACTCATTATCATACAGGCTCAATCATGTGTGAGCTGCAGAGTTAACAGCTGCCAAAGATCTCAAAGTGGCACTGGGCTTGCAATCTGTGTGTTCGATACAGAAAAGACCAACAGAGGTCCTATCTCACCCATAGCCAGTAGGCTAAAGGCAACTGAGCCATTCCCTTCCTTAACAAGCCATACTGTACATTGGTGTCCTTGTATGATAGTATCCCAAAAGCAACTGGAACTTGAGTTTATAAATTTATAATTTTCAAAGCCAATCGAGATGTATATAGCTACTGAATTAAATTTATCATGACCAATAGAATGAGAGATTAACTAACTGTAGTAGCTACTTTTGTTGACAGGGTCTCCATTGTGCTAGCTGTAGTAAGCAATTATGAAATGGTAATCCCAGAAAGAGTAGCAGTGGTGGGCGCCATTGCTATAACAGCAACAGCAGCAGCAGCAACGTCAAATTCTCTTCTGGATTGTGTGGACGTCCACTGGCATGGGTACAACTCCAGTAACATGTACCGCCAAGGCCCATTTTTCTTGATCCCAGCACAACTTTAGCTGGCAGCTCTTCTGGAGAATCCAATCTTATGGTTACAGTTCCTAGGCTTACATTAATGCTTGCCAAAGCTGGTGATGTTGGGCTCTCAGTCTCCATTGACATCAGAAGGATAGATTTTTTCATGAAGACCCGTTAGGTCTCTGTCATGTTGGGCTTCAGCAGCAGCCATAGGGCACGTTCAGTGCTCAGGAATCCAAAGAAGAACCTCATTGTCCTGAGGAAAGACATAAACAGAACCCCAGGGCCACATCAACACTAGATCGGGTCTCCTCCACATGCTACTAGAAAGATCCTTCCATCGCTCCAGAGGGTGATTTGCCACAGGAGCTCCCAGTGCTTATCTGCATTGGATATTCCAGCAGAATCCACCGATAAACTCCAGTAGAATCCACTGATAAAAAATTTAAAATAGACTGATTGTTCTTTATTTTATATCTAGAATCCACTTATGAGTGAGTACATACCATGATTGTCTTTCTGGGATTGGGTTACCTCACTCAGGATGATATTTTCTAGTTCCATCCATTTGCCTGCAAATTTCATGCTTTCATTGTTTTTCTCTGCTGTGTAGTACTCCATTGTGTATATGTACCACATTTTCTTAATCCATTCTTCAGTTGACAGGGATCTAGGTTGTTTCCAGGTTCTGGCTATTACAAATAGTGCTGCTATGAACATAGCTGAGCATGTATCTTTGTGGTATGAATCAGCATTCTTTGGGTATATGCCCAAGAGTGGTATTGCTGGGTCTTGAGGTAGTTCAATTCCTAGTTTTCTGAGAAACCGCCATACTGATTTCCACAGTGGTTGTACAAGCTTGCATTCCCACCAACAGTGGAGGAGTGTTCCCTTTGCTCCACATCCTCTCCAACATTGACTGTCATTGGTGTTTTTGATCATAGCCATTCTGACAGGTGTAAGGTGGTATCTCAGAGTCGTTTTGATTTGCATTTCTCTGATGATTAAGGATGTTGAGCATTTCTTTAAATGTCTTTCAGCCATTTGTAATTCTTGTTTTGTGAATTCTCTGTTTAGCTCTTTAGCCCATTTTTTAATTGGATTGTTTAGTATTTTGTTGTCTAGTTTCTTGAGTTCTTTATATACTGTGGAGATCAATCCTCTGTCAGATGTGGGGTTGGTGAAGATCTTTTCCCATTCTGTTGGCTGTCTTGTTGTCTTATTGACTGTGTCTTTCGCCTTGCAAAAGCTTCTCAATTTTGAGAGGTCCCATTTATTAATTGTTGTGCTCAGTGTCTGTGCTGTTGGTGTTTTATTTAGGAAATGGTCTCCTGTGCCAATGCGTTCAAGAGTACCTCCTACTTTCTTTTCTATTAAGTTTAGTGTAGCTGGATTTATGTTGAGGTCTTTGATCCACTTGGACTTGAGTTTTGTGCATGGTGACAGATATGGATCTATTTGTAATCTTTTACATATTGACATCCAGTTATGCCAGCACCATTTGTTGAAGATACTTTCTTTTTTCCATTGTATAGTTTTGGCTTCTTTGTCAAAAACCAGGTGTTCATATGTGCATGGATTAATGTCAGGGTCTTCAATTCGATTCCATCCGTCCGTATGTCGGTTTTTATACCAGTACCAAGCTGTTTTTATTACTATAGCTCTATAGTAGAGTTTGAGGTCAGGGATGGTGATGCCTCCAAGGGTTGCTTTATCGTATAGGATTCTTTTAGCTATCCTAGGTCTTTTGTTTTTCCATATGAAGTTGAGTATTTTTCTTTCCAAATCTGTGAAGAATTGTGTTGGGATTTTGATAGGGATTGCATTGAATCTGTAGATTGCTTTTGGTAAGATTGCCATTTTTACTATGTTAATCCTACCTATCCATGAGCATGGGAGATCCTTCCATTTTCTGATATCTTCTTCAATTTCTTTCTTTAGAGATTTAAAGTTCTTATCAAAAAGGTCCTTCACTTGTTTAGTTAGTGTTATCCCAAGGTATTTTATATTATTTGTGGCTATTGTAAAGGGTGATGTTTCTCTGACTTCTTTCTCAGCCCTTTTATCATTTGTGTAAAGGAGGGCTACTGATTTTTTTGAGTTGATCTTGTATCCTGCCACTTTACTGAAGGAGTTTATCAACTGTAGGAGTTCCCTGGTAGAGTTTTTGGGGTCACTTATATATACTATCATATCATCTGTAAATAGTGAAAGTTTGACTTCTTCTTTCCCAATTTGTATCCCTTTGATCACCTTTTGTTGTCTTATTGCTATGGCTAAGACTTCTAGTACTATATTGAATAAATATGGGGAGAGTGGACAGCCTTGTCTTGTTCCTGAATTTAGTGGTATCGCTTTGAGTTTCTCTCCGTTTAATTTGATGTTGGCTGTTGACTTGCTGTAAATTGCCTTTATTATGTTTAGGAATGTTCCTTGTATTCCTGATCTTTCTAAGACCTTTATCATGAAGGGGTGTTGGATTTTGTCAAAGGCTTTTTCAGCATCTAATGAGATGATCATGTGGTTTTTTTTCTTTCAGTTTGTTTATATGGTGTATTACATTGACAGATTTTCGTATGTTGAACCATCCTTGCATCCCTGGGATGAATCCTACTTGGTCATGATGGATAATTTTTTTGATGTATTCTTGGATTCGGTTTGCCAATATTTTGTTGAGTATTTTTGCATCAATGTTCATGAGGGAGATTGGTCTGTAGTTCTCTTTCTTTGTTGCATCTTTGTTTAGCTTGGGTATCAGGGTAATTGTAGCCTCATAAAAAGAGTTTGGTAGTGTTCCTTCTGTTTCTATTGTGTGGAACAATTTGAAGAGTATTGGTATTAGTTCTTCTTTGAAAGTCTGGTAGAATTCTGCACTGAAACCATCTGGTCCTGGGCTTTTTTTGGTTGGAAGACTTTTGATGACTGTTTCTATTTCTTTAGGGGTTATTGGTCTATTTAAATAGTTTATCTGGTCTTGATTTAACTTTAGTATGTGGTATTTATCCAGAAAGTTGTCCATTTCTTCCTGGTTTTCCATTTTTGTGGAGTACAGGTTTTTAAAGTATGATCTGATGATTCTCTGGATTTCCTCGTTGTCTGTTGTTATGTCTCCCTTTTCATTTCTGATTTTGATAATTTGGGTGCTCTCTCTTTGCCTTTTGGTTAGTTTGGCTAGGGGTTTGTCTATCTTGTTGATTTTTTCAAAGAACCAACTCTTTGTTTCATTGATTTTTTGTACTGTTCTCTTATTTTCTATTTCGTTTATTTCAGCCCTCAATTTGATTATTTCCTGGCGTCTATTTCTCCTGGGTGAGTTTGTTTCTTTTTGTTCTAGAGCTTTCAGTTGTGCTGTTAATTCATTGATATGGGATTGCTCCATCTTCTTTATGTGTGCATTTAGAGCTATGAATTTTCCTCTTAGCACTGCTTTCATACTGTCCCATAAGTTTGGGTATGTTGTACTTTCATTTTCATTGAATTCTAGGAAATCTTTAATTTCTTTCTTTATTTCTTCCTTGACCCATTGATG
>CABHPP010093766.1:0-15614 GCA_902168425.1 Peromyscus attwateri
CCATTCCTCCTGGGTCTTTCCCCTCATTACCCTTGTTGCCTCCCTTCCCCCTCAAAAGATAAAAAAGCAAAATAACAACAATAAGAAAACCCAAGTCCAATTGGTGTTGTCCACATAGTCACTGGAGCTGGTCAAATTCCTGATGGCCAGCCCTTTAAAGAAAATTGAATCTCTCCCCACTCCCAGCTCCACCAGTAGCCATCTATTGTGGAGAACTGCACTTCAGCATCCTTATCACAATCTGAAGAGTTCTCTTCTATGGCTTCCTATCTAGGTTGTTACTTTTTTGTGGGCAGGGGTAGGGGCTGTCACAGAAGCCTTCTATATCTCTCTTTCTCAACCATGAGTCTACAGTCATGGATACTACTGCTTCCTTGTCTTTTACAGTCAGCAGGAACACAGATCCTGGATATCCACATGGTATCGGGTGACAGCATAGACCACGGACATCCACCTGACCTCTGGAGTCAGCGTGTGCCATGGACCTCAGCATGGTCCCCAGTGGCAATCCAGGCCATAGACACCAACATGGTCCCTAGTGGCAGCCCTGGCCACAGATATCAAAATGGCTTCAAGAGGCAGCACAGATCATAGACATTCACATGGCTTTTGGTGGTAACACTGGCCACGGACAACAACTTGGCTCCCAGCTGCAGCAGGACCACCAACCCCAACACAGCCCTCAGTGGCAGCACGGACCACAGACATCAACATGTCTACAGGTGGCAGCACAGACCACGGACATCTGAATGACTTTTGGTGGTAATAAGGGCAGCCATGGACATTAGTAAGGTCCCTGGCTATAGCAATGCCATGGACTCCAACATGGCCCTCAGTGGCAGTTCAGACCATGGACATCCACATGGCCTCAGGCAGCAGTACAGGTCATGCACAGCATCATGGCCTCTAGCAGCAGCGTGGACCTAGGACAGTGACAATGGTTCCATCTCTTTCCACTGCATATGCACAGCTCTATTCCTCCATCCTTTCCATCCATCCATTGCAAATTCATTTGTCACGGTGGCATTGGAAACTGCAGAGCATCACTCAGCGTAAGTCTTTGCCCAAACGGCTCTACAAGCAAATAATTACTCATTGCCAAGAGTCATTGGTTTAAACTAAGGCCTTTGGTCTCTGAAGCATCATAAATACTGGACCATCGCCGAGACTCGTCTCAGCTATCCTGTTGTTGCCCAGAGCCAGGGTGATCTTTCAGCTAGGTGGACAGGATCCAAGAGAGATCCAGGCCTCCACACTCCTCCCTGCTTTCAATGCCGGCCGCCCTGAGGGACACCAGGCACACCATTGTGCCTACAGCCTGTAGACAGTGCCCCAGCCCTGTACTCTCCTTCTCCCACCACGGCCAGCGGTAGTGGCTGCTCCACGCTGCAGGTCGGCCTGCTAGCCAAGGACTGGCTCTATTCGGTGATGCCAGGTTCTTTGCCCACCGTGGCTCTGCTCCCTTATCACTCCCATGCTGTCTTTGGCCACATCTGAAGTTTCACCATCCCACCCCTCCCCCGACCCCCACTGTGTGTTGCATAGCTCTATCGGTTCGCTTTTTAAAATGGACTTCCTCACTTTGCAGCCCAGGCTGGCTTGGAACTCACTATGCAATCTAGGCTGGCCTTAGTTCACAGCAATCCCCCTACCTTAAGTCTCCCAAACCCTGGGTTAGAGGCCTGAGCTTTCCTGCCTGCCTGCTTCTACAGGTTTTGACAGATGCATAAGGTCAGGCCTCTACCATCACTGGGTCATGCAGTTTTGCCACTCTGAAGATCCCATGTTTCACGTGGACACTCCTCCCTCTCCCCTTTAAAGCACTTCTCTGCTTTTTATTGTCTCTGCAGATTTGCCCTTTCCATAAAATCATATATCTGTAACCATACAGTGTGTGGCCTTTTCAAATCAGGCTCCCTTCACTTAGCAATGTGTTGCTATGCATATGTCTTGTGGGGGCCCTGATAGCTCATTTCTTTCTTTTCTAAAACCACTGGAGAACTTAACAGTGTCCAGATGTACTGCGTTTGCTCAGCTGCTGAAGGACATTTTAGCTATTTCCAAGTTTGGGTAACCGTGGATAAAGCTAGTGTGCAGGTTTCTATGTAAATACAAATTTTCAGCTTAATTGGGTAAATAACAAAGAGAACAAC
Source organism: Peromyscus attwateri (assembly GCA_902168425.1). Classification (NCBI taxonomy): domain Eukaryota; kingdom Metazoa; phylum Chordata; class Mammalia; order Rodentia; family Cricetidae; genus Peromyscus; species Peromyscus attwateri. Next base: position 2,154 of record CABHPP010093766.1, read on the forward strand.
AGCTAAACCACACAGTTAAGAATATATTTAGTTTTGTACGAAACAGCCAAACTCTTATAAGATGGCTACACCCTTTGCATTCCTAGCAGCCATGAAAGAGCATTCCTGTTGCTCCACATCCTTGTCAACATTTCATGTCATCAGTGTTTGGGATTTGGCCACAAGAGTGCAGAGGTGCCTCAATTTAATTTGCAATTTTCTGATGACATATGATATAGAACATTTTTTCAAATGATTATTTTCTCTATCTGTCTTCTTTGGTGAATTGTCTATTCAGATCTTGTCCACTTTTTAATGGGGTTGTTTCCTTTTCTTACTGTTGAAACTTGGGTCTTCTTTTCACAGAAGTACAAATCCTTTCTCATATACATCTTTTGCAAATATTTTCTCTTGGTCTTTTTACATCTTTTCATTCACTTAATATCTATTTAAAATCTTAAGAATTTCAAAGTTGTAAATGGTCCAGTCGTCCTTTAACTTTTGAAAAAGTGGAAACGAGGCAGATGACAATAAGGATATTTTTGGACTTGTTTTGTCATGAAACATATGTGGTCCTCAGCCAGTCAGGTTTATTCGAGGAATAAAGGAGGGGGAATCAGATGGTAAATATTGTCCTACCATAGGCCAAGCACCTCCAGACTTGGCCTTTGAGACTAAAGGATAAAGTAACTCCTTGACACCAGGGGGCTGGGTATGAGCCTAAGTTGTCTCAGGGAAGATCCCACAGGGATTGAAAGGAAGAGAGTCAGCACGAGGCATCCCAGGACCGAATTCTCCTCACAAGGGAGATTTATTTGCCCCAGAGGGATAGAGGGCAGGGAATAAGAGACAAAGATAGGGGGTAGAGGATGAGGGATAAGGGTAAAGGAACAAGGGAGAGGGGTATTTGCCTTAGAGGGACAAAGGACAGCCTCTGGATAGAAAGACAGACATGACTCATCATAGGCAAATGGCAGTTTATAAAGGGAAAAAAGGAAACCCCATGTTAGGATGAGTTGGCTTGTTTTGATTGGGCATGTTAACTAGGTGAGCCAAAGGAGGCTTTTGATCGATGGACTTCAATACTTGGGTAGCTGGACCTCGGTAGTCAGCCTCAGGAGGAGGAAGTGGCCAAATAAGGGAATAGACCTTGGTGGTTAGCTTTAGGGATGTAATCTAACGGTTTAGCAGGGTAGAGGGAATGGGAGAGAAGGGTAAGAAAAAGCTGTCTTCACCGTGTTTGCTATGCTTGGGCCTGCTAGAGCCCTTCAGGAATGGACGTAAACAAGTCCTACCCTGGTCAGTGCACAGCGATGGAGCCGACTCTGCTGTCAAAATGATGGTTCATTTTAAGATAATCCAGAGAATCTGTTGGGTTTGAAACAGAATACCAATAAACAATTTGGGGCACTGAATCTAATAGTTGACAGAGAAAAAACATAATTAAGCAGGATATTAGGCTCCAGACAAGCAGGCTGAGGACCAGCCCTAGGCTGCAAATAGTACTAGGTAACTGGACCCCAATAAAAGCCTGATTGGATGGCCATGGGGGCAATATAGCGTGAGCTGGTCAAAGTCTATAGCTAAGGGGATCCACCAGCTTGGGAGAAAAGGCTCACTCCTGCACCCCTGGTTGGTGGGCCTGAATGAGCTCGTCCTGTGTGACATAAGATCAGAGCGGACACATGGAAGCTTCATGGAGGGCAGAAGTGTCAAGCATGATGAGCTATAAGCCGGGGTTGGTGGAGGCAGGAGGATTATGAGTTGGAGGACTGTCTGGGCTACATATCTAGACCCTGTCAAAAAAAGGAAGGGAGGGAGAAAAGGAGAGAGGAAATGAAGTTGAGAGAGAAGGACAGGGAAAGGAAGGGAAGGGGGGATGGAGGAAGAAGGAATGCAAGTAGACAGCAGTTAGCAGAAACGAGGATCAAAGTTAAGGCTGAGATAGCTCTGATCTAGAGGTCCTCAAAGTCCTTGGACGTTAGGATCCATCGTCCCAGAGATGAGCCCAGGGCTCAGCCTGAGGGTATTACCTGATGGGCCCAATTATAGAAACCAGAGCTTCCTTGAGCTAGCTTACTTGCACAAGACTGGGAGCCAGGACCCTCGGGGCAGGAAGATTTGGTAGACGGAGTCCTCGGGCAAATTAGATTCTCTACCAGGAAATCCTAAACTCCTTCAGGATTCAGGTGACTATGCTTAACAGGTCAGAAGTGTTCCTGAAAAGCAGCATATCGGGTGAATTCTTGTAAACTGATACCTTAAGTGACCTCGGGGAAACGTACTTTAAAGCAAATTATTATTATTTGTGATCTAGTTTCAATCCATTAATGTTTGTTGGTGGTACCGGAGATTGAACCTATAGCCTTATGCATGACAGGCAAGTGATCTACACTTCAGCTTTATCTCCAGCCATAGATTTTCTTACAAAAGATATTCTTTTAATCTGATTATAATCTTCTATCCATGAATGATAATTATATACATACACATACACACACATATATGTATATATATTATATATAATGGGTCTATACATTTTTCAAAAAATACATATTTCGAAAAGCAATAGGTCTTGGTTTTAGCAAGGTTTAAAGTTTACCCTTTACAACATAATTATTAAAATAAAAGATACATGATCATTTCTGACTGTCTCCAGAGTTAAGGTGAGATTTTTAGAGAATGTTGATTCTTGGTCCCTGCCTCTTCAGCTTCTGATCAATGGGAAGCACAGGAAGACTGGAGGGGGGAGGGGAAATGTGGCTTACAGCCCTTGGGGCAGCCCTGGAGACTGACAGCAGCAGGTGGAAGCTGACCTGGAGATGACTCCAGTGTTACAGTTCCAAGTGCTGCAGTCCCAGCTCTCTCTTCCTCTGAGCGCACCAAGCCCACAGGTGGGGTTACGGGCCTGATAAGGTCTTCAGCACCTAGGGGTGAGTAGCTGTGCCTCGGCTGATGTGAGGGCAGGGCCCTGGGCTCCAGGTTAGACCTCCAGGTCCAAGTTAGGGTCTGTCGCTTTGCCCGGAGCCTGAAACCTTCACCTAGAATTCTAGCAGGAGGGTTTTATAGTCACTTAGAGCACACCTAAAAGAAGGAAGCCCTTCTAGAAGAAGGAAGTCTGTGGTCAGCAGAACAGTGTCTCCCTGCATCCCATGATGTCTGTGCCCTATGCTCCGAGACTGGGACTATATTAGGGCAGATGAGAAAAATAGATGGCTGCCTGATGACTGCCTGATGGCCAACCTAGACATGGGAGGATTATCTGGGATTATCTTGTGAGGGAATCTTAAAAGTGGGAGAGGAGACAGGAGAAAGGGGAGTGGGGAGAGACAGAACAGCAAGGGAAGACCAATGTAGGCCTAGCGACTACAGAAATGGCACCAGGAGCCAAGGGGTGTGGGCAGCCCCCAGAGCCAGAGCGCTTGCTGCCCACCCCTTCATTTTAGCCCCGTGAGACCTGAATTAGACCTGACCTCCAGAGCTGCAGATGATAAATTCATGTCCTCTTAAGCCACAAAATTTGAGGTAATTTTTTTTATAGCAAGAATAGGAAACTGAAAAAGCACTCATGACTAAGTTCTAAAAAAAAAAACTCATTTTTTTAAAGAATGCAAGAAAAGGAAAAAGAAATAAGTCTGACAGATTTCCCCTCATTGCACAGCTTTGTAAGTCAGTGCCATTATTTTCCATTTCTTCTCTTTGAAAGAGCAAAGAAGATCCCACATCTAATGAGGGTGGATCTCCTTATTGGACCAATGTTTTAATATGGTTGAAGTAGTAAGATGCAGTTATCTACCTTAAAAAAAAAAAATCTCCCCAGATGTCTTGCCTGTGCAGCCAAGTTTGCAAACTACAGATCTCAAATTTCATTTCTAGCCCACCCACATAATTATAAGGTGGCTGCACGCCTGCAGAGTGAATGTCCGTGGATTATGACTAATCTGGAGGACACAACATGTGGGATGACCATGGAGATCTGCCTAACGACACAACACTTGGTGTGTTACCGGCAGAATGGAATGACATGCTCATTAAACGCGAATGACAGCCCAACACGGAAAACAGGCGGAGGAGGGCATTTTCATTAATTAATGAGGGCTATTAGATGGAAGGCGTATGGACTCAAGGGACAGCTGACAGCAGCCTGAGGGAGGCCAGAGGAGCTCCTGGAAACGCAATGCAATCCAGTGAAGGCAGGTGTATGTAGAACGTACTTTCTGGATAAAGGAAGGCAACGACTTAGTAATGGGCAGGGTGGGGAAAAGAGCTGGAGCAAGGTCTGTCTGAGATGAGACCCGGTGCCAAGGGTTCTTGGTGCATCCAGGCCACCTGTTCTGGGCCTCCCATTCCCATAGGCTCTGGAATGTAGTCTTGTGACATCTTCTGGCATTTGATAAGGGTGTTCATCTGTTGTCATAAGCACGCAAGCACATAATCCCATTTTGCAACTTCTCTCTTTTCACTGTATTGAGAGATTCAAAGAAGGAGGCTGTTGGCCTAGGTGCCTCAGCTCCGTCAATGACAGATCACAAGATTCAGCCAGTCTCACTGGTTTTTGCCTCTGGCATACGTGAACAGTCGCAGAACACCTTTCAAAGGACGACTGAGGAGCAGGGTGGGGGTGGGGATGTTTGGAACTGGGGCGGTATGGACTTTGTTTTTTCCTAAATGGGATGTTGCTAGGTACTTTTCTGTTTTTGTTTTTGTTTTTTTTCCTCCAGAGTTACCCACACATACAATCTATTCTGTGGTCTTCTCATTCAAAATACTCTCTCCTAATCCTCTCTGTCTTCCCTGACATGATACCTTAAGCCTTTTGGTTGGTTCTTTTGATGATGTATCTATCTCCAGGCCTTAAAATTAATGCTGGGAAAGTTATTCTTAGGTTTTTTGTTTATTTTGTTCTCTAATTTAGCCATTAGTCTGGCTTTGTCCCCAGCATTAAAGGTTAGGTTTCGATACCCTTCTTTCCGATGCCTAGCCATATCCACTCATCATCCCCACCCCCATCCCCTGAGTATAGCTCGGTTATACTGTCAGAGGACTATTCCATGTCTGTGCTACTGTGACTATAAAACACTAGTGAGAGCTGAGCCCATTTGACAAAGATGCTTATTTCCCCTTTCCTGCATAACTTCCTGAGTCCCCGGGGCTCCCTGTTTTATTTAACGTTTGTTCCATTTTCTGTGTATTTGTTTCCATTTGCCTATGCCTGGACTCAAGACACTCATACATTCTGGTCATTTCCTCAATCTCCTGAGGAAAATGAGATCTTCTTTAATATTAATTTATCTTTATTTTATTTGCATTGGTGCTTTTGCCTGCCTGTATGTCTCTGTGAGGGCGTCTGATCTTGGAGTTACAGACAGTTGTTAGCTGCCATGTGGGTGCTGGGAATTGAACCTGTGTCCTCTGGAAGAGCAGTCAGTGCTCTTAACCTCTGAGCCATCTCTCCAGCCCCTGAGATCTTCTTCTAGAACCTTGGGGCTCTCCTCTGGAACCTCCCCACCATGGTTCTCCTCTTTCTTAGGCTCATTGTTTTGACACATGCTTGGGGGAATTCCTAAGGCATTCACAGGAGCATGTGTTGCACATTTCTGAGAAGATGCATATCTGAAAACATTTCAATATACTCTAAAACTTGGTAGCTTGTATATTAGTTACCTTTCTGATTACTATGCCCAAACCCAAAACAAAAAAAAAGAACAAAAAAAAAAAAACCGACCTACAGAAAAAAGGCTCCCAGGTTGAGAGATTCAGTAGAAGCAAGGCCGCTAGTCACAGTGAGTTTCATGGTCAGAGCACAGGTGGATGCTGGGGTTCCATTTCAGTTTCTCCTTGTTATTCAGTGTGGAACTCCAGCCTGTGGATGGCGCCCCCACACTCAGGGTGGGCCTTCCTTCCTTAGCTAACTCTCTCCGGAAACACCTCACAGACACACCCAAGACAAGTTGTCTGTGGGATTCTAAATCTATAACCTTCACAATGGGGACTAACCTCCACAGCTTACTGGGGCAAATTGGAAGTGACTGCCTCGAGAAATGTGAAGGTAATTGCTGTCCGGACTCAGGGTTTACTGGTGAGAATTCTGAAGTAGTTCCAACCACCAACCAGGGTACAGCTGCTTTCTGGATGCTCATGGCAGCTTTTCTTTATCCTTTATGTTCTAAGATTTCTCAGGTGAAACTGTGACTATGGGAAAGCTGTCCCCATTACCCGTCTGTCTTGTGGTGACATGGGCCTGGGAGAAGTATCCTCCCCGAAACCTCACCCCCTACCCACACTCATCAACACCTCAGGCAGGTAGGAGAGATGGCCCTGTGGTCATAAGAGCAGGAGGGCTGTCCCTGATCCCCATCAGCTGCAACACTCAGGAGAGCAGGCCCTGCACCTCAACAGGGCAGCACATAGAGCCAATACTGTTAGCATAGATGTAGGTGATCCAGCCCCGAAATTGTGACCATGGGACAGTTGTCTCCATTTCCCATCTGGTGAACCAACCTTACAGCTGCCCAGGCCCAGACCCAGGGTTATGACTTGTCCTGCCCCAACATTCACCTCATCTATGATCTGTTGGAGCACATGGAGGGACCTGACCAGCAGACCCAAAGCTGCAGGATCTCCACAACACAGGGCTCCAGCGGGAGGACCAGGAAGGGTCCTAGTGGGGGCCCAGAATCGAACAGGTAGTGGAGACCAGGAGCCTCAAACCAGACCAATGACTCTTTGCAATGAATACTCACAAATAGAGATATATGGACAAAGAAGTATATAGCGTGACTTGTTGGGTTGAACTGCAGCTTCCATGATGGGATTTTTAATCCCCCCTTTTTTTTCTCATTTTATTTTCTTCATTTTTTTTCTCTTGAATTTTGTTTTATTTGTGGAGGTGTGCAGGGCAGAGGGCAGGTGTGAAGGGACAGGAAATGAATGGGATCAAGATACAGGATGTGAAAAACATAAAGAATATTTATTCTATTTTATTTTTTAAAAAAAAAGAGATTTCCCAGGTGTATGGGTCCATTCTCTATCACCAAGCAAACATTTGGTGGTCTCTCATTTCAGAAATTTGTGTTTGGCGTGTGTTATGGGGGCCACCTGTGGTGATTCCTGTCCCTCTTCTCCTTTTGGAACTCCTCCTATCTGAGTATATTAGGCCAGCAGTTGTGGTCTCAATTTTCTTATCTTTCATTTGTCTTCTCTCTCTCTCTCTCTCTCTCTCTCTCTCTCTCTCTCTCTCTAATTTCAGAGATATTTGCTCATTTTCTAACTCTTTTCATTTTTTGTTTGCATTATTCTATTTCTAAGAATTATTTTTTCCTCTGGTATTCCTTTTTCCTTTATCGTGCTCTTGTTTGATGGCTGTATATTTGACTAGGAGTACAAGTCGGTTTTATTTTGTTGTTGTAGGAATGGAACTTAGAGCCTCAAACACAGTGTGCAAGTTCCCTGCCATGGAACTCCACCCCAGTCCCCTCTCCTTTAGGCTGCGTTTTGTTGTTTGTTTTCCTGTTTATATTTGTCTCTGTACCTCATGCAAGAGGATGTCCATATCAGACAAAGCTTTATCATCCATTCTTAGTGACAAATGGATGCTGACAAGCTGAATGGATGCTCTGGGGCTTGCGACTGGAGGTCCCTCTGTGTGCTCTGACTGGAGAACCTCACATCAGTGCCTTTAAGGTTTTCCTCTTGGGGGAGACCCAGTTCTGCTGAAGACTCAAAGCATACAACTTAAGCAGGCCAGGACAGCACATAGCCCCTTACCTCTTCTAGGCTCTCTGAGAACAAGGTCACTGACTGGATCTGTAGAGAGAGGAGGTGTCTGGGAGTCTAATTGCTTCCTAAACAACTTGTGAGTCACCCCTGATTTTCCACAGCTCAACTTCACCGCCAGAGCTGTCTGGAGCTGAGCCTCAGGGGACTCTGGTTGGTTTCTTCAATTTCTCTGGTGCTGACTTAGGATTCAGTTTTCCCACGTCTGATATCAGTGGCCACACTTCATGCCTTCCAGCTTTCAAAATCCTATTGCTGTGGAGCATGATGGTGCATGCCTGAAATCCCCGTGCTAAGCAGGCTGACTCAGGAGTTCAAGGCCAGCCTGGGCAACTTAGTAGTATCCTGTCTCAAACCAACCAACCAACCAACCATGCAAAACAACCTGTTGCTGGCAGGGTGTGGTGGCACAGCCCATTAGTCCCAGCACTCCCAGGAAGCAGAGGCAATCCCATCTCTGAGAGTTCCAGGTCAGCCTGGTCTATATAGTAAGTTCAGATCAGCGAGAGCTGCACAGTGAGACCCTGTCTCAAAAAAGGGGATGGGGGTGTGGAGTTAAAAAGTTGTTTTTATCATTTCCCCACTTTCCCTAGGGGAAAGGAATCATATAAGAGTGTTCACTCTGTTTTCCATTTCTAACCTGAGGGTTGGCAGAACAACCTTTCATTCTTTTTCGGTTGTTCCAGGTTTTACTCAATATCTAGTCACTAATTATTAATTGTTGTGACTTGTTTTACTTCTAACGTTGAGACTATCTGGTTGGTTTTGCAAAGAACATAAGAACCAAGAAATAATGACAGGGCTTCAGGGCTTCCCACAATTGGATCTCTGCAGCAGCTGCATGTATGTGCATGTGTATTGACAAAGGAGACAGCTGAGCCTACCTGGGAAGGGAACCTGCCCATAAATGATGACATCGAAGTAATAAAAAAACAACACACCCATAAGCAGGAAGCAAAGTAGGTCACAGAGAGTCAGAACCAACAGTGTAAAACTGACCTCCTCTTTGTTACCTCTGCCGGTGGGGATGGATTTTAGTGGAGTTCCATGAGTTTCAGCACACAGTAAGTCCCCTGAAGCAACGGCCCTAAAGTTTTGCACTGTGCATTCTTATCAGGAAAGCTTTTTGTGTGTGCACTGAGGTCCAAACACAAGGCCCTGTGTATCTTAGGCAAGAAACCTCAGCCACTGAGCTACACCCTTTGCCCTGCTTTATTTTTCTTTTAACACAGGGTCCTGCTAAGTTCCCCAGGCTGGCCTTCAACACGAGGCAGTCCAAGAAGGCTTTCAACTTTTCATCTCACTGCTTCAGCCTGGCCACCACCCTGAGCATAAGAAAAGCATTTTAATGTACCTTCAGATACATAAACTTACTTGTTTTTCAAGTTATAAACATTATATCAATATCTATACAGTTTAAGATGTACAGGTAGAAAGTTTTAGAATAGAAAATGAAATTAGTCGTGGTAATTTCTCTAGTACCCTGGTGGTTCATCCTGTACACCATGGAATTCTCCCCCAGGATGAAGATCTGATGTTCAGACAAGTTTTGCCACACATCAATAATAAAACTACCTGGTCATTCGAAATCAGGACTTCTGCAGATGAGGCTATGGCTAGGAGATTTTGCAAAAGTTTCTCTATTGATTTCACCCTGCACCTCTAGTTAAGAAATACAGCTCTGAAGATTTAATAATTAAATACTAAAAAAAATAGTAAAAAAGGCTGGCTGTGGCAAACCACAATTGCAATTCTCGTATTCAGAAGACTGGTGCGGGAGGAGTATGAGTCGGAGGTCAGTCTGGACAACAGGAGACCTTGTCTCAAAACAAAACCAAACCCTGTAGATAGTACTCAAATAGCCAAGGAATGCACAAAGCCGGCAATTAACACCGGGGAGTGCATAGTTGAATTCAATATCTGAGTCACCACGCAACTCAGAGAATTTCATTACCTTCCTCCCACAACATACTTTTCTCTGTCTTTTCCTCTCACTTCCACCTCATTTTGAGGCAGATTCTTATGTACGTCAGCCTGGTCTCCAACTCTCGATGTAGCTGAGGATGACTTTGAACTCCTGATCCTCCTTCCTGCTTCTACCTTCCAGGCGCTGGGAGAACAGGTCTGTACCACCAAGCCTCGGTTCTCTCCTCACTGTTCAATGTCCCTTTATCTATTTTTGAAAAGATATTCAAGATATTCATGAAAGAAAATAAGCTCAAGCAAGGAGAATATTATAATAATAAAAAAATCCCGGCAACCCCGCCATCCAAGTTACAAAGGAAGATGTATTTATGGCATCTGAATATGTGTGCAAACACAATCACAAACTTAAAAGGAGGAACATGGGGAGTTGTGAGAGGCTGACGGGATTGCTGAGTGGGTGAAGGTGCTTGCTGCCAAGACGGATGTCCTGAGTCAGATCCCTGGAACCCATAAACTGGAAGGAGAGAAATGACTGCCCCAAGTTGTACTCCGACCTCTACATTTACTTGTGGCCAAGACTACACCCACGCAAATACACACCCACATACAGAAGAAACAAATAAGCATAAAAAACTTTTTTTTTTTTTAAGGAGGAACACAGTGCACAAGCTGGGGATATTTGTTAGTTGTGTAGTTCAGAGTGGCCCAGAACTCACTGTGTAGCCCGAGCTGATGATCTCAAACTCATACAAGTCTTCCTGCTTCATGCCAAGTTTCAAGTATGAGCCACCTCAGCTGCCTTGTATAGGCTGATTTCCACTGACTTTTTTCGTGTGGTAATTCTATTTCTTCCTGTGTCACTAAGAATGGTGATTTTGAGAGAGCTAACAGCCATGGAGGGGCAGCTGGTGATCTTTAGCCACAGCTTGACCAGGCTGAATTCCTCACTCTCACTGATACCTTCTCCCCTCTCAATGCTGTCTGACTGTCATCTCTTCTGGTTTGCTGTCTCCAAGCATTCCCGTGTGTGTGTGGGGGGGGGGGGGGGTTACTGGAGAGTGAACACAAACCTTGAGCGTGCTATGCCTTTCTCTCTCCTTTTTCTCTCTCCCCTCATTCATTTCCGTCCACTAAAGCAACGAGATCCTTCAGGATGGGGTTAATGTTTGACAGAATTAAACTTCCTGCTAATGTGACAAGGGCGGCATCACCCGGGAGCTGAGAGACAGCTGCAACCCATGGTACATGGGGACTTTCTGAGCAAGCCCAGGCAAGAGCCCTCTGTTCTTGATGACTATCTGTTATTTCCACTTGGGAGCCCAAATTAAAGTTGCGTATTTGTCTTAGAAGGGAGGTTCAGCCAGAGGCATCACGGGACATGCCCGTTGTCAGAGAAGAGCCATTTCGAGGACGGTGTGTTTCTGGAATTAAAACCAGGGGAGATGGATTTACAGTCGACAGGAGGTGAGGGCTGAGAAGGAGATCGCCGCAGAAATCCAGGAGCGGAGGAGCTCCCAACAGCAGCGCTTCCACAGGGGGGGCAGTCAGCTCCCCTTTCGGGTGTTAGAAAACCAGTTACTAAAAACCAGTTCCTCCTGCGTCAGCTGGCAAGGATCCTCGGCATACTAGTGATGTGCTGACAAAGAACTTTCCGTAGTAGCTGCAAACCCATTGGTAGCGAGGGCCGTTTCTGAACTTTGGAACGTCCTTCGGTCAGCACGAAAGAAAATAAGCTCTTTTCACCACACCAGAGCCAAGTCCTGTTTTCCAGAGACCGTGTGAAATTATTGTTTGCATTAGACAAAAACCACTGCCCCCAAACCAACTCTGTTCTAGTGGGTAAAATTGTCGTGGGCTCTGTAGACTAGGGAAGGCTATGTGAGCCAACTTGCTAATGACGCTCTGCTGAGGAAGGCTCTAGAAAAGGGAGTCAGCAGTGACTCATTCTCCACCCCCACCCCTCAATGCAGACACAGCCTCCTGCAAAATGCAGTTTTCTTGTTGTCATTCAGAGTTGTGGTGTGGCACCTGGACCAAGTGCATTCTTCAGGGTGACAGAAATGAAGTGTGTAGCCAGGGGTGTTAGTCACAGTAGGAGGGAACCTTCTTGTCACCTAGCAAAAGTGGGAGCCAGAGAAGCTGAAGAGAGGGGGAACCACCCCCTACAGACATATCAACTCTTCACAAACACACACACACACACACACACACACACACCGGAGGCAGCTACTTAATAAGTAGCATTTAGCACAAACACAGGATCAGAAAGGAGGGGATGAAGCAGGGAAAAATACTTTGACATAAGAACATCCGGAAAGGATCTCTCCATCCCCAGTCTATGGCAGGGTGGAAACTCAGGAGAAAAGTTAAAGAGAGAAAATTGGGCTGAGGAGAGCACTCAGTCTGTAAAGCAAGCAGGAGGCTGGGATTCAACCCCAGAACCCACGTGGTGGAAAGGGTTTGTAATCCCAGCTCTTGGGAGGCAGTGACAGGGGGAATCCCTGGGGCTTGCTGGCCAGCCAGCAGAATAAGCTAACTCCAGATCACAAAGACAGACTCTTTCAAACAAAGTGAGCTGGGGGGATGGCTCAATGATAGAGAGCTTGCCCAGCATGTAGGAGGCCCAAACTTCAATCCTAGTACTAAGAAAACAAACCAATAAATAAACGACCAAAGCAACCAACCAACAAGACGAGTGGCTTCCAAGGAATAACACTCAAGGCTGATCTCAGGTCTTTACATGCGTGCATACACATGTACATGCACACACATACACATCACCAGTCTTGAAAGTGTTGGGGGTCTTTGTTTATTTGTGTTTTTGTTTTAATATATGAGTAAGTAAGCGTTTGGGAAGACTGAAAATTCTTCCCTCCCCCTAGAGAAACTAATCTCTACCTCAGAGGCACCTGAAGTTCCATCCTTGGTGACTCATTCCTTTGTGTGTGGCTGGTGACCTGACGTTTTAGTGGCCTCAGTCAAAAGGTAACTGCTTATGAGGCCAATTAACAATTTTCACTGGCGTCAGAACCTTCGGGATGACTTTCACCAATCCATCTTCCGAGGTCTGTGTCCCTACACACTCCGTCCCCCGGCCCACGCTACAACTGTAACCTTCAGCCAGTAGTTGAGTTCCCCGGTTCTTTGGCTGCTGCCAGGACCTTGATGCAGTTGATTTCGTTTCCTTCAACTACAGGTTAGATAATGATTTTTACTGCAGACAGTGGTTTGGCTACAGCAACCTGAACCAACGTTCTGTCGTTAAGAATGAAAAAGATAGAACACAAGACATAGTTGTTTTTTTTTGTTTTTTTTTTAAATGCTTCCTGGGCCAGCAAGATGGCACTGTGGAGGCACAAGGGAGTGGGCGCTCACCATGCGAGCTGGGCAACCTGAGTTCAATCCCTGGAATCCATCCTAGGCAGATGGGAAGAACCATCTCCACAAGATTGTCCTCTGACTGCCACATGGGCACAATAATAAAATGTAAAATACTTCCAGGAGCTGTCTGCGCAGGGCTCCGCGTGTGCTGTTGCTTCCTGCCACGGAATGGATCCTTGGTCTTGACCTACAGCTTTGCTCTTACTCTTTTCCCACTGTGACATTCCCCTTCTCCTTCTCCTCCCCTTCAAAAAGGCAACTTCTCTCAGTTGTATGCAATGTGCATGACCTGTAATGGTCTTCATCATTTTACATTTTCTTTCCGTGAGTCGGTTTTATATTTTGCTCAATGATGTAGTTATTTCAGAGCGTGGGTTTTTTTTTTTTTTTTTTTTTTTT
>CABHPP010093767.1:0-14975 GCA_902168425.1 Peromyscus attwateri
AAAGACTGCTCGAACTTTAACAAGTTGCACATTTTCTTTTTAACCAGAAAAAAAAAAAAATTCCAAGCCCAATGTAGTGTTGCTTCTCCTGCAAATCCAACGCCAGGGGGTGGAAGCAAAGAACCAGGAATTCCGCATATACCTCATGAATAAAAGAGAAGAACTTCGGGGCTGGAGAGATGGCTCAATGGTTAAGAGCACTGCCTGCTCTTCCGGAGGACCCGGGTTCAACTCCCAGCACCCACATGGCAGCTCACAACTGTCTGTAAGTTCAGATGTCCAGGATCTGACACCTTCACACCAATGCATATAAAATAAAGTTAAAATAAATTTAAAAAAAAAAAAGAGAAGAACTTCTCATAACAAACACAAACTGAACGAATTCCAGACCACTATCCCAGAACAACAGAAGGTATTTGAGGGAGCCTTACACACTGAAGATACATACATCCAACTGAAGATACATACATCCATGAGACCACAGGAATGATTGAACCACACTAGAATAGTGGGGAAGACGGGAAATAGTTCATTCTAAGGAGAGTGGGCCTGGATCAAATCAAACTGACTCAGAGTGCTTCCACTTTGGATCAGTCAGTTTACGCCAGACTCTTACCCAAGAGAAACCCCCTCGTTGCTGAGGCTTTTTCATCTCTGGCACCCAATAGGCTAATGCCTACCAGCAGGCGTTAACTAACACACACACACACACACATACACACACACACACACACACACACACACACACACACCTCAACCTCATCCCACTGAGTGTCACACATAGCCTAGCTGGTGGGCATGGCTGATCTAACTCCCTCCTCCTGCCTTCTACACTGTAGGCCACTAATAACAAGGCCTGGGGGGCTCTGAGGGCTTTTTCTCCATGGGAATTTCAAAGGTTTCATTCATGTCTCAGTTAGGTTCTTGCTGCCATTTAAAATGACCCAATCAGCTAAATGTATGCTGCCTAGTCCATTCTGAGAAGGAGAAAATGGAATTAAGCTCCACAACCTATGTGTATGCATAAAATATATGTGGAGGAGGTGGCTGGAAAGATAGCTCCATGGTTAAGAGCACTGACTGCCCTTCCATAGCATCTGGGTTCAATTCCCAGTACCCACATAGTGGCTCACAGTCTGTAACTCTAGCCCTAGGGGATCTGAAATCCTCTTTGACCTCCCTGGAGACCGTGCATGTACATGGTGCACATATATACATGTAGGCAAAACACTCACATGAAATAAACCAGGGAGCACAGTGCTCTCTCTCTGTACACCACACAAACCTGTGTTCTGCAGGTGGGCTGTGTGTGTGTGTGTGTGTGTGTGTGTGTGTGTGTGCGCGCGCGCGCGTGCGCACTTTAGATTTGGTTTTGTTCTTTTTTAAACAGGACCTCACTAAGTAGCCTTGGCTGGCCTGGAACAATAAATCTTATGTGTGGAAGACTGGAAATTTCTTATTCTATAACACTTCACTTAACAGAGAAACCAAATGGTGGAAAGTAAGCTTCAGGCAACAATAGCAAAAAACAATAAAAATAAAAATAACAAGCAAATGTTAAGAAGTAACCAAACAGGCCAGGCTCAGTGTCACACACATTTAATATCAGCATTCAGGTGGCAAGGGCAGACATATTCTGAGTTCTACAATCTACATAGCGATGATTTCCAGACAGTCAGGACCACATGGTGAGATCCTGTCTAAAAAAAAACAAAAAAACTCTGAAACAATGTACATAACTGACAAAGGAAATCCTCGGCAGAGAGAGGGGCTTAAAGGGCACCGATACACATGTGGGAAAGCAGTAGCTGATGTCTGATGAAAGGCTTCTAATTCATTAGAAGAAATAAAGACAGCCATATTGTGGTGATTAAAGAGAACAATCTCTCAGGAGAAAACTAGGATTCAACACATGCACACCAAACACCAGCCGTTTCATTTTATAAAACAAAAGCTAATGGGCTGTAGAGGTACAAACTGACTGCAACCCAATAACAGTGTCAGTACCACACTGTTGAGATAAGGCAGGTGATCAAGCCAAAATAATAAGGAAACATCAAATATAAATGATATTAAAAGTTGAGAAGCAGAGAACTAGAGAAATGGTTCACTGGTTAAGAACCACTGAGTGGCTACTCTTTCAAAGAGACCAAGGTTTGGTTCCCAGCACCCACATGGTGGCTTACAACCATCCATAACTCTAGTTCCAGGGGAATCCTTCTCTCTCCTCTGACCTTCACAGGCACCAGACACGGTCACATACATATATACAGACAAAGCATTCACACATAGTGTATTAATTCATATATATATGAATATATATGGGATTTATTAGTGTTATGCTCAGATCTCGGGGTCCCACAAAAGACCACCACGGGACTGAATCTCATATGTAAAAGCAAAGAGCCTCTATTTTCAAGCCCTGGGGCTTGGTCTCTCTTTCTGTCCGACGCAGTGGAGAGAGCAGAGAGCCCTGAGCTCAGGCAGGGTAGAGTTTTTATCATAGCAGAGGTTGGGGTAAGGGGATTTCCAAGGTTCAGGACCCTGATTGGCTGACATTTGTCTAGGGGTATCTGTAAAACAAAAATAGATGTGTGATAGACTCAGGGACATCTAGCCACCTTATCTAATGGTTGGAATGTTTGGGATGTCAGGTACTTCCCCTTAGATGTTGGCCCACCCTGGTGGGATCAGCTTATGGCTTTTCCTAGGTTGGGGTGTTGCCTGCTAGTAAGCCTGTCACAGATGCTGTGTCTGGGCCTCTAAGTCTGTCATGGCAGCTGTGTGGTCAAGTTGTTTTGGGGCCGTCTACAATTAGAATGACTAACAGGCTAATCCAGCTAATCCACAATGGCTGCCTATGTAAGGAAGGTCCAAGAATCCAGTAGTTATTCAATCTATGAGGCCAGATGTCTCAGCTGGTTTTTGTAAAAGGGCCCAGACCTTAGCACAAATGACTCCATGATGGAAGTACCATTCAGACTGTAAAACTCAGCACATGCACTGCACCACCTGCCAAAACTAAAACAAAGACCGAATCCATCAAAGTCCATAGTTCTGGGAAGTCTCTAAATGACTAACCTTGTTTTTTGACTTCTGTAGTTCTGCTTCTGACTAATTGTTCTTGTCAACTGAAGTCTGTCAACCTACAACTTGGCTTTTGCAATCAAAAGCTCATCCTGGTAAGGCTAAGTGCTACACTGGGATTCTGAACACCCAGTGTAGTCACCTGCCAGCTAACAAAGACTTTCTATTGTCTTAAAGTCATCTCTGAGCAGTCTTCTCTGGTGAATACCCCACAACACTTTTCAGTATATGCTGGAATCTGGAAGAAATAGGCTCTAATGCCAGTGAAGGAGTGAACTTTCTAGGGAAGTGGGGGTAAGCAGGCAAAGAGCGAAAGTTTCCTTCTTCCATGTCCTTGTGTAGGCTTCCAGCAGAAGGCATGGGCCAGATTAGAGATCTGGATTAAAGATGTGTCTTCCCACCTCAAGATCTGGATTAGAGTGTGCTGTGGGATGGTCTGTATGTCAAATGTGTTGCTCTGATTGGTCAATAAATAAAACACTGATTGGTCAGTAGCCAGGCAGGAAGTATAGGTGGGACTAAGAGAGAGAGGAGAATTGAGAGAACAGGAAGGCGGAGGGAGACACTGCCAGCCACCGACATGACAAGCAGCATGTGAAGATGCTGGTAAGCCACGAGCCACGTGGCAAGGTATAGATTTATAGAAATGGATTAATTTAAGATGTAAGAACTAGATAGCTAGAAGCCTGAGCCATTAGGCCAAACAGTTTAAATAATATAAGCGTCTGTGTGTTTATTTTATAAGTGGGCTGTCGGACTGCCAGGGCTTGGCAGGACCCGGAGAGAAAACTCTCCAGCTACAAGAGTGGATCTTCCCACTAAAAACAATCCAGGTAAGCAAAAAACTCCTCACAGGTATGCAGAGCCATTTTGGAGATTTATTTAATTCCAGGTGTAGGAAGTTGACAATCAAGAATAGCCATAACAATGGGCAACTGCACACATATGGTGCACATAGGAACAGACACACATACACATAAAAAAAAATAGGTCAAGGTCCTTTGTTCTCCAGTGTTATCAGTCTATTCTGTGACCTTCCAGGTATTTTGTTTTTGCCTCCTTTATCATCATTGTCACATTGAGATTAAATCTATCTTTCCTTTCTCTACCTAAAATATAGAAAGTGTCATTCTTTTTTTTTTTTTTTTTTTTTTTTTGGTTTTTCGAGACAGGGTTTCTCTGTGTAGCTTTGCGCCTTTCCTGGAACTCACTTGGTAGCCCAGGCTGGCCTTGAACTCACAGAGATCCGCCTGGCTCTGCCTCCCGAGTGCTGGGATTAAAGGCGTGCGCCACCAACGCCCGGCTTGAAAGTGTCATTCTTAAAAGAATTGTAAGACTCAATGAAAAAATCCCTATGTGAAACAGGAAAATATGCTAAATGTTCTGAAGACACCTGTATTTTCACAAATAACCCATTTGTTTGAGATTTAAATCCCCTCATAGCAGGCACTTAGAAAAGTGTTTTTCTTGAAGGCATTTATTTCTCCTGTTCAGTATTATGCAGTCCATGGAATTAAACCCAGGAGTTTGTGCATGATACAGAGAAACGTGCCCCAAAAGTTACATGGCCAGCCACCAGCTGGGTTTTTTTTCTCAACCCTTCTTTACTACAAACTATACCAGAGACAGGACAGAATGTATGTATGTAATGAAAGAGAATTCAGTGTGTGAACTAACACAGTGGGACTGAGTAGCCCAACAAAGGCCATGTGCACAATAGAAAGCCTGAGAACCCAGTAGCTGCTCAGTCCATGAAGCTTGATGATGCCCATTAATCCCATTTTGGCAGTGAAGGCCTGGAAAATCCCTAGAATTGTTGCTGTTCAGTAAACTGAAAGACCAAAGGGGCTGCAGTCTGATGTCACCAGAGGACTAGAACAGTCACAACAGCAGCTACCACAATAGGCACACTCAGCAGCTATAAGCAAACACATGCAAGCAGAAACATTGCTTTTTCTCCAGACATCTCTATATCCAGGTCACAAAGCACAAAGTGAGGATACTCACATGTGAGGCCTGTTCTCGATAGAGGCCTTGGCAGATAGAGGCTCTGAGAGGACACGTACATAAGCCAACTTATCCCATAAGGGAATGGGATAAGAGCCCACAGATAACTGACAATGAATAAGGTAGTAATCCACAAACACTGATGCACAGACCTGGACTAAAGATAACCAGAGGTACTTTCACCTACCTTAAAGTAATGGAAATTATTACGGTCCAGCCCTAATAATCTCCTTCCCAGGGGCCCAGAAGAGATGCTACTAACAGTGTGAGTGATTTATGGGAAAAGAATCTAAATACACAGAGCTCTTTGTCCATCCGCTTTATTCCTCTGCCACCATAATTCTGCCCAGTCCTCTCGGGGAACCTGTCTCTATCTCCCCAAAACAGCAACACTCTTATGTTTACAATTCAATACAAGACTTTCAAGGTCCCCACCAGAGCCATCCTGGTCAACTTCATTTGCAACCCAAAAGGGGAGTAAATAGAGGTAGAGTCAGATGAGGGCTGGAACACATCAGAAAAGGAATTTATGTGCTCCAAATATATTCTTGTCAGTGGTTAGGTGAAACATTACGAGTCTATCATAAATGCGCTCACCTACATTCTCACAGGTGGTTAGGTGAAAGAAGCTCTAAGTCACTAAAATAAACTGCCTTATTTTTCTATGCCACTGTTTCTGGCAGGGCAGGGGGAGGACTACTCGATAGCTAGTGACTTGTCACATAGCTTGAAGCATCTGGTATGAAGAAAACCTTTTTGTTCTAAGAAATTGCTCTAGGACTGTGAGAGGAAGGGAGATCTGAGCTTGGTTTGCATAGGAAGCAAAGCTATGCACCTAACTCATGCTTAAAGCCAATTGGTGTCTCCATAACGGTGTTTACCTTAATTCAGGGGTCTCAGGCGCCTAACAGGTGGTCTGGTCAGCTATTATGCTTGTCCTTGGATGCTTGCTAAAGGGAAATTGCAGAAGGCAGACATCCAATTCAAATGCTAAAGAAGGAGCTGAGGGTCTAGAAGCAGTAGACCTTGCCTACATGCCTTTATTCAAGTATCTAATGATGTATCCACACCATTCTTGGGGAAATTATGAGCGTGCAAGAGAAATCCATAGAGGAAACTGATATATTAAAAGCTGAATAACACCAGATACTCCCTGAGATTTGGCTTATTCCTCTGGAAGGCCCTTAGCTTCTTCCAAGTATTAGCTTGTCATAAACAGCTGAATTTCTATATCATATTTTTGCTGTGGCCCATGGCAAAAAAGATACTGGGACAAGGCTAGTTTTTTTTTTTTTTTTTTTTCCAAGACAGGGTTTCTCTGTGCAGCTTTGGAGCCTATCCTGGAACTTGCTCTGTAGACCAGGCTGGCCTCAAACTCACAGAGATCCACCTGCCTCTGCCATCCAAGTGCTGGAATTAAAGGAAGGTGCCACCAGTGCCTGGCTAATCATTTTTTAATGGGACAGTAAAGCAGCAGGTTTTAGCTGCTTAAGTACAGGACGCACCCACTGACACAAAGCCCATCAGGTGGTTGATTAACTATCGCACTGTTAAGGGTGTGGCCACCGCAATGTGAACTGTTGGCCAAGGAGGATCCTGAGGCCCCACAAACCATATTGCCATTGCTCTTGGTTATATGCCAGAAATAAGAGGATAAAACCCTAATGCTGAAGAGATAACAAGCACTTTGGCAGCAGGACTATAGAGACCCACAGAGGTTTCCTATTGAGAACTTACTCAGGGTCCGAGAATCTGAGCTTGCTTTACCCAGCAGGGCTGCATAGGGGGATGATTTGACCATGGGCATGGTTACCAGATGTTTAGAAGGGTCTACACTTGGCTGTGCAGCATGCTTTGATCTAGCAAGGGGGAGGTCTTTTGCTCTGCCCCTTGGCATGGTTATAAAAAGGCTTTTGAAGAGGCAGAAGGGGCCATTGGGTTTTGACTCAGGTCCCCCAGAAGCTGTCCTGTGTTTCTGTCTTTCTCCTCTTCGCTATCTTTCTGTCTATCTTATCCCTCTCTCCTCCTCATGGGGACCCTGGAGAAGGCGGGAGCTGGTCTCCCACAGGGGACAGCAAGAGGTTTCCTGCATACTGACGACCTTCCATACTGACGAGTGTTCTGCAGGTTGCAGACTGAATTCTCACTAGCAGTGTTGCTCAGCGGTAGAACCTATGTGTTATGGCGCCAAAAAGCTAGGCACGCTCTGCTTGCCAGTGCAAAGTGGCAATGACTGCTTGCCGGTGCAAAGTGGCATGACCACTACGGGTATAGCCACAAGCTTTCCCAGTGGACTGAACGGAACTCTACAGGAGGAAACTCATGTCTGGTACCACAAGCCAGGACAAAGCCCTATGGCTGGAGACTTCACAGGCCCCAGCTGCAGAGCAACTGCTACTGTTTTAATGGATGGAAGAGACGTGTCTGACAAAGTGCATCATAAACGTCCACGACTATGCACATAGACCACTGCTACTGTCCTCTCAGTTCATCCTGGGAGCAAACGTCCTTTTACAATGATGGTACACCTCAGAGACTCATAAGCACCAGTCAAGTTTCTGACATCAATACCACCCCCTCCAAAGCTCAAAAAGTAATTTAAAAAAAGTTAAGAGTCACAGGAAGGGGTGAATTGCTGTCCAGCCATATCCTCTGAATTGAAACATTCTCCTAGGAAGGAAGAGGAAGCATTGGATTCAGGAAGTAAACAAATTAACTTGTAAGTCCGAGAAAGCTAAAGCTTAAAACATTCAGAGTACCTCCCCAAGATTATGGAACAGTTAACAACTGCCCAGAGAAGAGACTTTCTGAACAGCCAAGTGGCCTTCAAGTTGTGCAGGTTTACAGGGCTATAATTAACACTCAAGCTGGCGTGGGTGGTTTGGTGATGTATCTGCTTGAGAGTTCTCCGTGGTCCTATAAGTAACTCTAATAAAATCATTAGCTTATCAAGTTAGGCTCTGGGGCCGGGCGGTGGTGGCACACACCTTTAATTCTAGCAGAGCCAGGCGGATCTCTGTGAGTTCGAGGCCAGCCTGGTCTACAGACCAAGATCCAGGACAGGCACTAAAACTATACAGAGAAACCCTGTCTCAAAAACAACAAACAAACAAACAAACAAAAAACCCACAAGAACAAATTGGGCTCTAGAAGAATCATTATTTGGTTCCCATCTGAGGTAAGTAAATATTTTTCACATCACTCCACACAACACTGCCTCTGAAACTGTGACAGATGATGCCTTTACCACACTGTTCACATCCTTAGAGGTTTTATTGAGTATGAAAGAACTGAAGAGATCTGTTCTATACAAAGGACTTATATATGTATATATTTTACATTTATAGGGTTTTTCTCACATATGGGTTACATCTGAAGAACCCATGTCTGGAGAACACTGTGATATGTGACCTTTTAGCCATACTATTTACATTCAGAGGATTTTCTTCCAGAATGAGTTTTTTTTGTAACTACCAAGTGTAACATCTAAGAGCCTCAGCACAATGTCCACAGTCACATAGCTTTCTCCAGTATACATTTCTTTACGCAGCTGAAGTGACTATCTAAAGGCTTCACTACAGTGTTTACTTCATAGGGTTTGCATCTAATATGATTGATTTCATGTAATTGCAAGGACCCATGAAACCTAAAGGTTTTCCAACACTGTTTACACCCACAGCATTTGTTTTCTCCAGTATGAATTCTTTTATGTGACAGAAGATAACTGTGAAGTGTAAAGGCTTTAGCACGTTATTTACACTCATAGGGTTTCTCTCGAGCATGAGTTCGTTCATGTCTCTGAAGATGACTGTGCCGTCTGAAGGCTTTTCCACATTGTTTACATTCATAGGGTTTTTCTCCAGTATGAATTCTTTCATGTAACTGAAGATGATAGTGACGCCTAAAAGCTTTACCACACTGTTTACATTCATAAGGCTTTTCCCCAGTGTGAATTTTTTCATGTAATGGTAAGGAACCAGGAAATCTAAAGGCTTTACCACACTGTTTACATTCATAGGGTTTCTCTCCAGTATGAATTTTTTCATGTAGCGGCAAGGCACCAGGAAATCTAAAGGCTTTACCACACTGTTTACATTCATAGGGTTTCTCTCCAGTATGAATTCTTTCATGTAATCGAAGATACTTGGGATATTTAAAGCCTTTACCACAATATGTACATTCATAGAGTCTTTCAGTGTGAATTATTTCATGTCTTTGAAGGGAAGTAGAAGAACTCAAAGCTTTACCACATATATTGCATTCATAAAGCTTTCCCATAGTGTGTGTTCCTCTGTGTGTATAAAGAGAGGCCTTCCCACATTCCTTGTATTGATAGGGTGTTTTTCCACTGTGAGCCTCTTGATGTATTCCTAATGAATTTGGAAAACAGAAAGCTTTTAAACATACCTCACATTCACAAGGCCCATTCCCAGTGTGAGCTCCCATACACCTTTGAAAGCTGGTGAGAGAATTCAAGTCATATTGATTGCCTCCACATTCCTCATGATCATGTGGTTTATAATGAGAGTGAGATGTGACATGCCTATGAGAAGATGAAGGACACATGGAAATCTTTCTACACACATTGGATTCACATGGTGTTAGTTCAGGAAAAACTGCCATGCTTGTATGGAGATCTGCTATCCACATCACGGTTTCTTCATCCTGACCATCTCCTGTATTCTCATGAGGGGTCTCTAACATGGAACTTCTGAAAAAGGACAAGTATGTTAGCAAGGGTTGCTTTACTACTGAGTGCTTATTAGTTTTATGTCATACACTGCTCCTGAAATCAGGTAAAGTGTGTGCTTTCTGACATATCTGAATTGCATAAAACTACAGAGCTATGACCAGAACAGTAGCATTCACTGATGCAAGTTCATTCTAGCATTTCCAAGAGAAAACCCTCTGTAAACACTGATCAGTGCTCTAACATTCAGCACATATTTAGGTGCCGTAATTTAGGTATAATATTTCTAATAATGATACAACTTAAAGCTGGTTTTGTTTTCTTAAATTTTCATGGGACATTAAAATTCCTTCAAGTACCTTTGCTTCAATTTTTGATACAAATTACCTTAGATTTCTTCCAGGAATTTTATAACAGTCTTCAACATTCTCCTCTTCCCATTTGTTTCCTAAAGATAGTCCCAGAAAATTTAGGATAAATTATTAGAAATCACTGAAAAAAATTAGTTTTTAACTTCAGTGTCCATAGTAACAATGCCTGATTTATTCACCACATTCTTCCCTTTCAGTAGTCCAAATGCCAGAAGAGCACAGATACCAAGAGATACTTGCTCCCCAATTTACAAAGTGACAGTAAGATGATATCCTTACCTATCGCAGCCAGGTTCCTGCAGGTCTCCTGCATCACATCTCTGTACAGACTCTTCTGGGAAGGATCCAGCAAAGCCCACTCTTCCTGGGTGAAGTGCACAGCCACGTCCTCAAAGCTCACTGAGGCCTAAACATTGCACATACTTGATTGACAATAGGGTCATTCAAATCTCTTCCATGACACGGAAGTTGTAACACAAGCACTGAGGGATGTGGAAGGAAGCAGCCCTGTAGCAGCACTCCTCTCATTGCTGGGCCCAGGGCACAGGATGTGCTGCTGCTCTGTCCTGATCCTCTTTCTAAGGTGCATTTCTACTTCCTGTCTCAGAGTCTTCCCACCTGATGTCTGGAACAGTGTTAACACTAGCATGCAAGCGCCTGCTTAGAAATTCCTCCTCACACTACCTAAATTTTCAATGCATGAGGGAACTTATTATTTTGATAGAATTCACATGAATATAAAGAACCAACCATTCAACATGAATGATTTTTGTAAATACTCTGGAACTTTCTAAACTCCCATTAGCCTTCAGAAAGAAAATAGTGGTTAATGAGTCTAATGAGCCTCTCTAGAGGGCACTGCTTCACAGGTGCTACCACAATGGTTAAACAGGTAAAGGCCACCACGCTTTTAATTCCAACACTCAGGAGGCATAGGTAGGTGGATTTCTGTGAGTTTGTGGCCAACCTGGTCTACAGAGCAAATTCCAGGGCAGCCAGGACTACACAGAGAAACCTTGCCTCAAAAAAACAAAAATATAAAGTAAAATATATTTTTAAAAAGATGAAACCGGGCTGGAGAGATGGCTCAGCAGTTAGAAGCACTGGCTGTTCTTCCAGAGGTCCTGAGTTCAATTCCCAGCACCCACATGGTGGCTCCCAACCATCTGTAATGAGAACTGGCGCCCTCTTCTGGCATGAAGGCAGAACACTTTTTTAAATCTTAAAAAAAAAAAAAAAGATGAAACCATTTATAGGCTGTTAGGTTGCAACATTCCTTCACCTATGGAAGCTGAAGCTCATGAGATTTAGGGGTTAAAATTCATCCCTTTGGGGAAACACTTCCCAAATTTATAGAAGTAGCAGCTCGTGGAGTGGCCTATCACGCAGCTTTCACAAGTCATCACCTGTGCTGGGATGGGCTTTTCCATGCTGTTGCAGACCTTTAGTCATCCCTGCTCCTCCACATGACCCCTCAGCCACACGCTTCTAAGTATACCCAATAGATTCATTGGTTCACCAAGATGGACACTGGAGAAATTGTTACTTCAGTTTGTCCTTGGTTCCCTGTCTGGTGAGCAGACCTTTGTGTCATGTCTCTGTAGTAAATACTCTCACAGCAGAATAAGGAAATGACAGGAACAAGCGTGGGAGGAGCGGTTTCACAGTCTTGGCAATGGGTAGCTGTCAGGATTCTGCTGTGCTCCAGCTGCATGACCACACATGCGCAGTTCAGGAGCTACACAAGGGGTCTTGCATCTTACGTCATCAGTGTGCGCTGGTGATTATGTATGCGCAGCATGGTCACATAATCTGCGCATGGTGTAGCTCTGTAAGCCCACCTGCGCCTTGAAAAGCCAGACACAGACCGCACCCTTGCTCTCTGTTCTTCTCTCTGTTCTGCTCCCTCTTCCCCCCACCATCTTTCCCTCTCTCTGCATGTGCTCCTTTCCCAGGCCTGGTTCTTTTGTCTTCCCCCATCCCCTCTTCCTCCTAATAAAGCTCTGCTACTAGGTAGTTGTGGCCGTGGCTCATGACCTTTTCGCATGGTAACCAGCGCCATTTATCATTCATTTCAGTAGCAAAGCCTGCAACTGAGGCTGACCAGGCTAAGGGTGAAGGGGACTCTGATACAGTTGTCCTTCCTCATGTGTTATGGTAGTGTGCCTTGTTGCTCTGGTGGAAGTTGCATGTGTCATGAGATAGGCAGTGAGAACCTGAAGTAAGTAAGATGGAGCCCCTGAAGGAATGTCAGTGGGGGAATCCCAGGCTGGTGGTCTTCTGCCATGTGGTAGGGATTGGCATACTCACTTGATGAGTAGGGTCTGCCATGTGAGTTCCCTGACTCTCTAAGAAGAGTTGGTAGTCTAGAACAAATACCCTCCAGAGCAGCATGTAAGAGATTACCAGCAAGCTGCCCAGGAAGTTGCCTGGCTGCTGCATTGTGTAATAAGAAGTGTGTCTGAGGCTGCTCGGAGTGAACACATGGAGGAGGAATTATGACCTGGAAAGGACATGTGCTTGCTAGCATTTGCATTAGCCTCTGATTTGGAAAAGAAAGTAGAAAAGACAGAGAATGGGAGGGGTGTGCTGGCTCTTATAGTTACCAAGTTATAAGGAAAAGAATATGCAAGTTAGGTTGAAGCTAAAAAGCCCTTTCTGGGACCCAAACCTTGGAACCCATGAGAAGAGTCAGACAGTTAAGAGAAAAAACACAGGGGAAATGGATAATGAAAGAAAAGAAAAGAGGAGAGTGCTACATGGGCCTGGCTCAGCAGGGGGACAGGGCTGAGCTCACTGAGTTAAGAAGTTAATGCAGAACAGCCCAGAGGCTACTGCGGAGCTTTAGAGGCTTTGCTGAGCTCCTTAGTGGGACATGATACCTAGGATGCAGGAAAAGCACTGAAGGATCTCAGAGATGGGGGTAAAGTGGATCTGTAAAGTAGTAAGGCCATACAGAGGAGCTGAAAGAAGGGCAAAGCGAAGAACGGGATCTACCCCATCACTTAAGGTAAATGAGGCAAGTCTTGCGTGAAGCTGGAGTTCCTAAAGAAAAATGCACAGAAAGCCAAATGCTAAGCTAGTGAACTTCTGAAGGCTGTAATGCCTTAAAAATGGTTCACAGAAGCCAGGTGGTGGTGGCACACGCCTTTAATCCCAGCACTTGGGAAGCAGAGGCAAGCGGATCTCTGTGAGTTCGAGGCCAGCCTAGTTTACAGAGTGAGTTCCAGGACAGCCAGGATGACACAGAGAAATCCTATCTCGAAAGACAAATAAATAAATAATAAAAATAAGAGTCTTTGGTGGAAAGACAGGTAGAGGGAGTTTGTTAAGAGATTGTATCTCCTCCTAGTATCAGGAGCTACACTCTATGAGTCTCACCAACATGACTACCCAAACACGAGCTGAACAAAGACAACACCAATGGGCATGCCAAAGTGGATCGGGAAAAGCCCATGAAGCCTCTACCTCACTCAAAGAACTAAGGTAACTGAGGCAAGCTAGGAGCAGGAGAAGGTGGCCTTCCCCAGGACAGAGCACACGAATCAGTTGTCCAGTGCCAAATGGTCAGCCCTGAAAACATACACACAAGTAACATTATATCGACTGGACAGGTTATGCAATAACAATTAATGAAATAAGAGGCCATGAATTTGAAGGAGAGCAGGAAGGGGTATATTGGAGAAGGTTTGGAGAGAGGCAAGGGAAGGAAGAAATGTTGTAATTGTATTATAATCTCAAAAATAAAATTTTTAAAAATACAAGTCTTTCCAAACAGAAAATTCCTAGACCAACAAAAACTCAAAGAACAAATAAGATACTACAGCAAATTTTTGGAATACACAATTAGTACATGAAGCCCATCATTTTCCAGTATAACAGCAATGAACAATCGAATGGTTAACAATTTCACACTACTACAGATCAAAGGAGACACAAAGAAAAACACATAGTAAATTTAACAAAAATCTATGGATGAAAATAAATTTTTTTTTCAAAAAGAGTCAAGCCAGTCATGGTGGCACAGGTCTTTAAAACCAGCACTCGGGAGGCAGAGGCAGGCAGATCTGTGAATCCAAGGCCAGCTGGTCTACAGAGTGAATTTCAGGCCAGCCAGGACTCCATTGAGAGATCTAGTCTCAAAAAAAATTTTTTTCAAGTAAGTAAAAATGCAATGGTCTTGGAAAGTAGAAGACAACATCAAGATGTTGCTTTCCAGGAGCTAGAGAGTAAGCTCAGGAGTTAAGAGCACTGTTGCTCTCCCTGAGGACATGGGTTCAATTCCCAGTACCCACATGATGACTAACAATCATCTGTAATACCAGTCACAGGGTGACCTAATGCCCTCTTCTAGCCTCCAAGGGTTCACAGACATACATGCAGGCAAAAAACAACCACACACATAAAAGATTTATTTTTTTAAAAAAAAGTCACTCTCTTCAATATAAACTATAAATTCAACACATCCCAACAAGAATCCTAACATCTTGTGTAACAGCAGAACACCTTGTGTGAAAGCTATTCTAAAGCTATGCAAAGGGAAAAACCCAATGTTCAACACAATTCTGAAGAAACAGTACACAAAATAACACTGACTTTATCTTTACAAAAAAAAATCGTGATAGTGTACGAATATTTGGAAACAAATCTATCTACAAAAGAGTACAAAAAAAAAAACCGCAAAAAAACGAAAGAGCAAATGAAACTCAATGGGGAGATTATGGTATTCTCAAATATTATCGGACAACCTGTGCATCCATAGCAAAAAATTAGAGTTTACAACTTCCACAAAATTAACTCAAAGTGGACTCTCCACCTAA
>CABHPP010093773.1:0-14725 GCA_902168425.1 Peromyscus attwateri
GTAGGAGCAGCCGTGGTCTTGGGATGCAATGGGGTTTGGCTGGAAATCACATGTACCCCACCCTGAGCATCCTGCCTGCGCCCCTCTGGGTTGTTTAGGACACACTTATACTGGCTTCATGTTTTCCAACAATGAAGCCAGTGGCTCTCTTTTCCACCTTTGCAGAGAGGCCTTCTGAGTTCCCAAGAGTGATGTCTGGGAGAATGCAGGGACAGGAGCTGCAGGTAAAGAGCTACAGAAGAGTTGGGCAGGCAGGCAGAATCAGCAATGTGTAACACTGGCCTTAAGGGACAGGAAGATCAACTTGAATCCTGGGTGTTGGGCCTGACTCCTTGGGTTTGAATCCTGTCTCAGGTATGGATCCGGACAAAGTACTGAGCATCTCATAAACGGATCTCCAGGCACTGTGTAAGTACGGGTATCCGCATCCAGTGACAGAGTACAGGAGTGGATTCAAACAGCCTCCTCGGAGAGCCCAGTGCATCCTCAAAGCTAAACACTGCCTAGATGTGATAGGCATAGTGATGCTTCCCGGGCCAAGCTCTCAGCTGTCTGGGCTGGGACCAGCCTTGTTGCTTAGCTGCTGCAGGCTACTGGGCAAGTGGCCAGCACCTTGCAAAATGATACCGCACACAGTAAACAGTCCTCTCCCTCACCACGGGGAGGATTCCCCAAGTACCTGTCATGTGAGCCCCCAGAAACACTGGCCACAAGATGCCACCTGCAGTGGGAAAATGGCTGCTCATTGAAGGCAGCAAAGACCAAGAAATAGGTTCCTGAGAAACAGCCCTTCTTGCCCACAACGGCCCCATGACAGCTAGTTCTTCTTGGTGAATCACTAAGACTTAGGGGGAAAAGCGGTAGAGCTGGGGAGAGGGCTGGGCCTCTGGCCCCATTTTCCTTGAGGAACAGGCCTCAAGAGAATGGCTGTAAGGACAGGGGGCCCAATACCTTAGGAGACATGACTGAGAGATGACCACAGAAAAGGACACACGCCTGGAGCACCCATCTTAAAACCTCAGCCCTGAGGTGAAGGGGTGTCGGGGGGAGGGGACACAGGTTTGGCCCTGGAGACCCCGCTCTTTCTATCAGGGTAGGGCTCTGCACACATGGGCTAGGGTCTGCAAAAACCTCTAAGAGCTGTTTGACAATTTGATGGAGGAAGAAGACAACAAAGTGCTTAGTTTGGGGTTTCCTGCTCCATGATGGGAGTTCCTTAACAAGCTGAGATTCAATATGAGAAATATAAAAAAAAAAAAACCACCCATTCCTATGGTGCTGGGAGTGCTGGGGAGTATCTCTTGGTGGCAACCCGGCTAGGGAACCCAAGGGAAATGGGGTCCATATAACCCTGACCTTTGGAAAGAAAGACAAGGGGGAAGCAGGCTACAACTCTCCAGGGAACAAGGCATTGGTCTAGGGCCCTCAATTACGCCAGAGCATCATAGTCCCTGCCCAGACAAGGTAGGAAGTAACTTAGAGGGCCTCAGGCTGGGTAGACTCCATGTAGAGCTGAGCTAGGACACAGGCTCCGCCTCCTACACAGCACATGGGTAGGAGTGGAACTCTACACTATGCTTAGCAGGGGCGCTTGAGTGCAAACTTCTCTGTGACCAGCTAGACGCAAACTGAAGAGGACCTGGTAGGACACAGGTCTTACAGCCTTAGGGGCACCCTCCACTTTAAAGCTGCAGGCCCCCCAGTTCTCAGCTCAGCCTACCACCTGGCCCCAGCCCGGGGTCTCTCTGCTTAGCCCCCATTGGCGACAAGAGTGGCAGAATGGCCCGGAATCCTCAGCTTCTCTTCCTCCTCGAGATTGTATGTCACTGGCTTAGAGACTCGGGTAACAAAGTGGCAACTTGTATTAAAAGACTTTGCAGGGTGGGCTAGGGACCTCATCTTCCTAGTGAGCCTGGGAAGAGGGTCATGGAAAATTCCACCTGCCTTCCTATCCACAGAAGAACGCAGCAGTGGCCTTGGAGAGCGACTCTGTAGCTCTGCTCCCCTGGAAACCACACACGTGTTAATCCGTGACGAGAGCCCTGAGACTGTGCCTCACTGGACCCAGGGCTGGAAAGAGGAGATGTGCACCTGTGGTGCCATGCAGCTCTGTGGTTCTCTGAGCACCGTGGCTCATAGCCAGGCTTGTTCCTAATGGGGACTTAGGTAGCAATGCCTAAGATAGTGACCAGGAATTCTGGGTCCTGGTAGAGACCGGGGCAGCTTGCACACCTGCCTGTGTGAGCTGCATTCCCTCAGGCATGAACAGATTCCTGGGGGCAGAAGGAGTGGACACTGGCCTCGGCTGGGCAGTGGGGAGATAACTCCTGGGAAGACCACCCCATGAGGGACTCAGATGCTTGCTCCAGCCAGCTGCTGTTGGGGTGTCAGAGGTCCTGTGGAATGATGCAGGTCCATCTGTCCAGCTGTGGTCACAGAAGCTCTTCCATGAGGCATGGCCTGGGATCTGTAAGTTGTGTTCCTCAGAGTCACAAGAACACCGTTTGTCCGCAGCAGGGACATGGCTGAGCTGGGAGTGCCCAGATGGGTCTGACTGCAGAGTTAAGGCCACCATCAAATAAGGTGTTGAGTGAAAAGCCAAGCAGTCAGGGAGGCCGCCCTCTCCCTCACAGTAGGCATGGACAGAGGTATAAGGACCACACTCCAGAACAGCCTGCAGGGATTCTAGACATATGGTTGCAGGGACAGAGTGGCCAACTTCTCCCATGATTCTCTGGGATGCCCCAGGATACCTGACTACAGAAGTCAGTTGAATAGTGCCCCCCTGTATCTCCTACCAAGGAAAGCAAGCATGCCTTCCATTTTCCTGACTGGTGCCCACATTCTGCCACTCAATGACTCAGATGTCTCTGTTGTCAAAGATAGGTTCCTTGGAATTTAATTAAGCCACTGAGTATTGGTAAGTCCCAGAGGCTGGGCTTGTGGGTCATAGGTGTTTGGGGACTCGGATTTCAGCAGAGAATCAACACTTCTGAGCCATCCTGGTGTGTTTGCTTCAAGCTTGAGACTTCACGTCTGCTGGGACGACCTCCTATCTGGACAGCCCCGTCTACACAGAGCACTGTCCTCACGTCTGTCTTTGGATATGGTTTCCCTACCATGTCAGGTCCCTGCTCCACGGTTCCCTCCATGGACCTGACCTGAACTCCAGTCATTCTGTTTGCTTCCAGGAAATCATGGTGTGGCCTATTTGGTCCAACAACTACACAGCAAGAAGTCGCGTCTGGCCTGCTGTCACCATGTTACAACTCCACTCACCACAAGCTCCTCCACACAGACTCACCATCATGTCCTTCTTTCACTCTGTCAATCTGATGGCGAACGTTCTCCCTGCCCCGAGTTTGGGAGAGGATAGCCACATACATAGGCAGATACTTTTTGGAGGTGGCCCACCTCACCTGCCCTAGGTTGACAGGAGCATCCCAAAGTTACTTCTCAGGGAATTTCCCCTGGAAGTCGGCTTCCAGCACCTAGTTTCCAGTGAACCTAGGGTGCGCCACCCCCATCCTACCCTCTGTGCTCTGGGGAGGCTCCAACACCTGAGGAGATGACTCTACTCTCTCCCGAGGATCGTGGGCAGTGAAGGCTCTATGGTAGTTTTCTCTATGGTAGAAGGGTACCCCTGGCCTCAGACCTCTGAACTCAGAGGCTCCGGGTACTGCTCTAACAGCCTGAGCTCTTTTTTAGGATGCCCCTACAAATTACAACAGACGGCTTGGGCCTGCTCTCTCAGTCCTCACTCCCCCCTGGTCTGAGGCACGGCCATGCTCTGGGACTTAGGCTGTCACACCTACAAGAGTGTTAGAGCCTTCAGTTTTCCTCAAAACTCTACAATCCTCAGGGCTCCCACACTGGCAGCTCCAACTCTCTCTCTTGCTGGCCCCCAGCTGCAAGTCCAGCTGTGCCTGGAGCCAAAGATTGTGTTGGTTGCTCTGGCAGACAGACTCCAGAAGGACACACTCAGTCAGTCCATGGAGATTTATGTACACAGGGCAGAGGGGGTGTCTGTATCCATCTAGGCACACACAGTGCCTTCAGGGAGGCACACAGCAGGGGGGCAGGCCTTGCGCCTATCCCCTGAGGCAGCAGCTCTCATGCCCTGGGTTTCCGCTAATTGCACTTAGATTCCTGCCATCCAGATCCATCTTTGTCCTCGGCTCTTCAAGATGCCACAGTGGGGACACTGGGGAGGCGCCCCATTGTCCCGCAGAGTTCCACAGCAGAGGCTGGCCAGGTCCCCAGGCCTCCCCTTTAAGTGACTGTCAAATGCGCATAAGTTCTGTGTTCAGCTTGTTGCACTGTTGGATTTTGGTTTGAGTGAGGATGGGGCACCACGGGGACTCAGGTGATTCCGAAAGCTCTCTGTTTAGCCTGAAAGATCCAGAAACAGTTTGAAGTGAAACAAAAATCAAAGGTTAAGAGGAGTGGAAAGGGCCCTAGCCTATCTTCAAGCCCCTGCCATCCTGACCTCTCGATAGTTGCCCAGAGGACCTCCTCCACAACCCAGACAGAAGGAGCAGGGTTTGGATAGCTCCAGTCCCAGGGTTCCACCACTGGGGCATGATGTGAGCTGTCTCCCACACCTCAGGCCAGCCCTTTATTCTTTCTACATACAATGACCAGCCACTTTGTGCGTGGCCATGTCCCAGGCACTGGGGGATACCTAACCTAATCCTTTGTGGGCTAGTGTCAGAGTCAGGGACATCCCTAAGGACATTTGGTGGACCATGTAGGGATCTAGTGGGCCTCAGAGGCACCCTGGAGTTCAAGGACCCTCAGCCTAGGTTGGTTTCAAGGTCAAGACTCCAAAATTCAGAGGTTCTGGCAGATACCAGCCCAAGGATGTGCACTCAGCACTTGGAGAATGTGGAGAGGCTGAGGTCCCAAAGTAGGAATTCAGGCTGAGAGCTAGGTGCTTGGGAACAAGGCCCAACAGTCAGGGCAGGACCAGATTCTGGGATGCCTTCATTCTTTGGGTCTCTGAATATAGCCGGCCATCATAACTGGGCATGCAGGTTGAGATACAGAGGTGAGGAGCAGGGCACTACTGGCTCCTGGACACTGTGAAGTCACATCAGGATCTGGCCTCATGAGCAGTGGCTCATGTCAACCTGCTAGTCCTTGGGCCTGGAAGGCCATTTGCTTTGGACCGTACAGGAGATGTGCACATGGCAACAGAGCAGGAACTAAGCCAGGCTGGAGAAAGCTTTGGGAATGGGACATAAACTCCTCTGTGGATGAATGCCATGGGGCCTGACTTAATAAGCCTCACCATGTGTCTCTACAGCAAGACCCCCAGGGACCCAGGACCACACAGCCCCCACGGAGCCTAAGTGGAAGACTCCAGAGCAAAGGTTGCCTTCCAGGCACCTCATCTCCCAGGGGACACAGCACAGCCAGGGAGGAGTCAGCCTCCTCTCTCAATCAGCTTTGCATCAGCCAATGGGAAGTAAAGGATACACACCCGAGTTCTCGGCGCATGGGAGTCATCAAGGCCACAGAATGAATGCTAGTGAGAAAAACAAAAAAAGGAACAAAAACTATAACATAAGACCAAAAGAAAATGAGGAAAGGAAAAGAAAAGAAAAAAAGATGTGAGAGATGTGGTATGGAATTCAGTGACAGTATCTTATAAGAACTATGACACTAGGGGGCAGCAGAGAGAGGGGCGGAGGGAAGCGGACTGCTTGCTCCCTTACATGCTTGGTGGGTTATCTCCGCACATTTATCAGGTGTCCCACCAACCCAGGCTGCCAGGTGAGATCTATGCCATGCACAGAGACTCTGGGAAATAAAAGTAAGGCTGCACAGGGCAACACAAGGGAAGGCCCGCCCAAGGTCACGGCTGCGCTTCCCCAGTATGTGTTATGATGGGCAGCAACAAGAGAGGCAGCCAGGCCTGCCTGCGGACAACTTCCTACGCTGGACCACATTCCCTACAACGTCCATTCCAAGAGATCTGTTAATATTTAAAACACTGTGTCCCTTTTACCAGTCAACTTTAGAAAAAAACACTGCTGTGAAAATAACCTTTCAAAAACAGAAAAGTCCTATCTGTTAGTTCAAAAGAATATTTTTTTTTTCTTAATCTAGTCGTGACTTGCCCTATTCAAAACAGAATCACCAGTCTTCAGAGGAAACATATCTGTCTGTCATCTGAGAATATTTGACAAAAATAGCCCCCACCAAACAAGGTCATAGTTTCCTACGTTGTTTGCCGAGAAAAATGAAAACCGCACTAATGGCCACCGCTTCTTCTGTGGGATCTCTAGGATCGAGGGCTATGAGAGGCTTCTGTAATCCTGCAGCCCTTCTTGTTCACTACATGGGGAAACTGAGGCTCAGGAGGAGGAGGGTTTGGCGAGACCACCCAATGGACTGTAAGAGTCTGGTCTTGGAAGGAGGGATCAACCATAAGCCACAGTTGATGGGACCAAAGTTTCCCACGATCACTGGCAGGGGTGATTGGGAGGAGCTACAGGTGACAGTTATGATCAGGGGGCACCCCTAGTCATGTGGCCAGCCAGCAATCCACCAGTCAGATTAGTCTCTCCTGCATATTTGACCTGTGTCATACCCTTCTGGGAAGGTGGAGGCAGAACAGTCCGCAAATCAGCTCTGAGAAAGTTTGAGAGGTCAAAACAGCAATCCAAGTGACAACCCCATGCTTCCCCATGGAGGCACAGCCAGTGTTCCTGACCAGCCTGCGTTTTGACAATATTGTATGTGTATATGTACGTGTGTCGGTGTGCACGTGCGCTCACGTGTGTGCAGGTGTGCAAGCATGTGTGTAGGGCAGAGGACAATTTCAAGTTTCATTCCTTAGGCACTATCCTCTTCAGTCTTTTGAGCCAGGATTTCTCACTGGCCTAGAACTCACCAGTTAGACCGAACTATCCAACCAGCCAGTCCCAAGACTGCCTGTCTCCACCTCCACAGCACTGGGTTTATAACTGTGTACCACCACACCCAGCTATTTTTTGATGTGAGTTATGGGGATCAAACACAGGTCCTCACATTCGCAAAGCAAACACTTTACAGTCTGAGCCATCTTCCAACCCCTGATTTTTAACATTTAATTGGCAACAGCCCCTGTGGCCCTGTTTGTGCCAGTTGTTGTCCTATCTGGCTGTGACCCTCCCGGTGTCTGTGGACGGAAAAGCAGGCAAAGTTCACTGCCCCCACACCCACACCCACATCCACCCCATCCCTCTAATGGATCCTTGCTATCACCCAGGAAGGAAAAGGGACTCAATTTCAGAGCAGTAAGAAGCCTCCCATTTACAGCCCCAGAATCTCAGGTTGTCCTGAGCCCAGTCATGGAGACAAAGTGTTCTCAGTTGGTTCAACCTGACAATCCCCTTGGGATTTCCCAACAGCCCTAGAGGGATAAGGAGGGCTGGGCACCTGCCAGATGGGGACTCTAGGATCTAGGACAGCCATACAAAGGGTCCCAGGGAACTCAGGCTGTATCCCCTTGACTTCTGAGCCCGAATAAGCCCCTCCCCCTTTAAGAAGCTTTCATCGGGTATCTGATCACAGCAATGAGGAAAAAATAACTAATACACCTTCCTTCCTGGGACCAAAGGTCAGTGTCCTTGTCCACCTTGGCTTTAACTGCATCACCCTAAATTAGTCCTAAGCACACGGGGACCCATGGGCTAAGCCAGCCTCACTGGCTTCCTGCATAGGAGCATCACTGAGAGTGAACGAATCCATGGGAGATGGGTGATGACTGGTTTTGAGGCATGACAGCCTCATCACATGATTAACATAATTCCTTTCTCTCTAAGGTCACCTCATGCTTCCTAGTGAGGTGGCAGCAAGGGCATTGGAGGGGTGGGTTGTGGAACACACACATGCACACAAATGTGCACTCACATGCATGTATACACACACACACACACACACACACACACACACACACACACACAGGGCAAGGGGAACCCAGGTGCAGTGTGGCAGCCGCTGAGGAGGCAGTATCTTTGCCTGAGAGCCTGTGGGGACCTTAGATTTCTTGAGGGGATTTGGAGGAACAGAAAGCCTGAGATTTAAGCCTGAAATTGGCAGATATCTGCATATATCTCAGCCCTGAGGTCTCAGCACTCCCAGACACCTACCTTTTCCTCCAGCTCCTTCAGCTGGCGCCTCTGCAGTTCCAGCTTGCCCTCCATCTCCCGGATTTTCTGAAACACATCAAGTCATGCGTCAGAAAAAGACTCCCAAGTCCCAAACCTGACCTTTGTCTTTTATGGTGGTCCAGCATAGAAATCATGAAGGATGGACACACAGGACAGCCAGTCCCCCAGAGGAACACTCTCTTCTGACTTATTACAGATGAACGGGTTTCACCTCTTTGTGAAGTCCATGAACTGCTCATGTCTGGTGCAGACAGTGTGCACTCACATGATCACAGCTGAACCAGGGCACCTAGGCTCCCAGCAGGACAAATATCATGGATTGGAGTGGCCTTAGTCACTCACATGTCCAACATCCAGGAAGCTGGGCCTGGGGGCTTCGGGGAAGGAGAAGAGCCGAGAGGTAGTGCTGGCGGCAGCCATGCTGTGTACCCATGGACACACCTCATGGGGATGCCATGAGGTGGCTGGAGGCTCTGCAGTGTAGGGAACATGCTTTCCGACAAAGCTTTGTGTAACTCATCTCTACTGCTTCTCTTTCCTCGGCTGTCATCAGGGTTCTGGAACCTTCTTTCCTCTGCTCAGCATCATGTGACCCTCACAGAGGCTGAGGTCCCCCAAGAAGTAACCAGACAAGTTCCTAGACTGATTCTCAAGCTCTTGGCCACCCCAAACCCAGCAGCAGAGAGATGCTAAGCCAGCGTGGTCCCTGTGCATCAGGCTGCAGTATAGAGAGTGTTGGAGGAAGGTGGGAGAAATACCTTTATGTGTACATTTCAGCCAATGAAAAGAACAAGTTTGCTGTCGATACAGCACCTAAGTGTCTCATGTTTCCCCGGCCACCAAGGAGGGAATGCCTTCCCCTCTGTGGCCTCCCCAGCCAGCAACTCTCCACTCACAGGGTACCTGATGTCCATCAAGTGCCAGCGGGTCATCAGGGGCCCAGGGTATACTGGAGGCACAAGACAGGGACATGATGCTGTGGGGGCCAGTACCTGCTGGGCCTGCTGTAGCAGCTCCATTCGCTCCCGCAGGATCTGGCTGTCGAACTCCCGGCTCTGACGCAGGAGCTGTCTGCGTACCTTCTCTACAGCTGCCTGGAGGTCCTCACGCTGGCTGGCACTCAGCGCCTCGCTGGCTCTTCTCCCTGGCTCCTGCTGCAGTGCATTGTACAAGGTGGCCTCCAGGTCCTGGATTTTCTGCATGGCCCAAACCACAGACAGTTGAGGTTACAAAAAGGTAGACAATCGTCATTATCGGGAGACTGGCGCTGCTAGAGTCCACACTAGGAAGGGAGCGTCGGCATGCAGGGTCCAGGAGAGCAGTAAGTGTGTGACTTGACCAGAGGGATCTCCCCATGCTGTCCCTGTGAGGCTTACTGATCAGTGCTTCTCAACCTCCCTAATGCTGTGGCCCTTTAATACAGTTCTTCATGCCGTGGTGACCCCCAACCATAAAATTATTTTCATTGCTACTTCATAACTATAATTTTGCTACTGTTGTGAGTCATATTTTTAGAGATAGAGGTTTGTCAAAGGGG
This sequence comes from Peromyscus attwateri, assembly GCA_902168425.1. Lineage (NCBI taxonomy): Eukaryota > Metazoa > Chordata > Mammalia > Rodentia > Cricetidae > Peromyscus > Peromyscus attwateri. Next base: position 9,700 of record CABHPP010093773.1, read on the forward strand.
TCATGACCCACAGGTTGAGACCCTCTAGTTCAGGGTTTGACTCCTTTGGGAAGCAACATCAGATCCCCTGCTGGGAACTCAACAGTTACCTTACCATGGTGCCTAGGGGCAAAAGAGAAAACTGTCTCTCTCCTGCTTCCACAAAGCCCTTCACCCCTTGCTAAGAAACATCACAAGACCCTCTGGTTGCCATCTGATGGAACCCATCCCACTATGAGGCAGAGCAGCCCAGAGAAGGCTCCGCAAGCCCCACCACCTGAAGCATTGTTCTGACCTTCTAGACAGATCCTAGTCCTGTTGGGTCATGAGGATTTAGCCATAGACATTATCACCTTCTCCCCCAGGGCCACCTTGTCCCTGTGCAAAGCAGAAGGCAGAACAGTGGGATTCCATACGGCCTCTGTCTGGGCTCCACATGGCACAGGAGCTTATGTGACTTCTGGCTCACCCATCTCCATTCAGCAACCAAGTTTCTTGGAGACCCTCTGGTGGCCAGCTTCCAGACTGGCCCCCACCTCCAAATCTGGCTTCTACTGTGGGCCTGGCCTATCTCACCCACTTCTCACTCCACACCATAACTAAGGGAGACAGGCATGTATCCAATGCCTTCCCTTCCCCAGCATGGATACAGGGGGTGAGCAGTTACTGACCAGGCTCAAAGTGAATTTGGTGCCTTATGAGAACTGTCTGGAATCTCACAAGACTGAATTCCCTCTGGGCTCTTGGCTTAGTGTACTTTTCAGGGACGAATGTAACATCTACAGGGACCAGGATCGTCAAGGCAGGGATACTTTCCAAGAGCCAGCATGCCCAAGATCCTAAGCTTGCTTGCACACAATCCTCAGAAGATAATTGGGCACCAGCTGCTCTGTGAGAGAGGCCCTGGTGAGCCACAGTGCTTGGCAATGGCTGGCCTCCACCCCTCTCAGCACCAAAGCTGTCCTTCTGTGCACTGTGACCCTGGGAGTTCTTTAGAATCAGGACCTTCAGCTTTCCATCAAATGTACCTCCCCATGGGGCAACTAAGTTCTTGCAGCTTCCCTGAGGAGTGTCCTTCGGAGCTGTTAAACATGCTTGGAAGGCAGTGTTGGACAGTGTGTGGGGGGGGTGTTCTTCATGGCTGTTTACAAAGACCAAAACTGAATGAGGTTGAGGAAGAATCAAAATGAAGAAACGGGCAGATGATCCAGAGCACAGATGAGCATGTCTTCATTGTCCTCCATGCTGGTGTCAGCCACATCACGTGATAAGAAACAGGCGTGACAGGGGAAGGTGCTGCTTGATGGTGAGTGCTGACTGTTCACTTGGTTTGTAAAGCACCAGGGGATCAGAGAATCCCATCTCTGGGTGTCTGTGACAGCATTCCCAGAGACACAGTCCTGGGGGTCTGACCTCATCAATGGGATAATTCCGTGGACGGGCTCCTAATATGATGGCATTACTGAGAGGTGGCGGCAGGGAGGAGGTGGGGCCAGGCTGGAGGAAGTGAGTGTCTGGGGCAGGTTCTTCCAGCTCTATCTTGCCTTGGCCCTTTCCTATGCCCCCATTTCTCTGCTTCCTGGCCCCTATGACATGAACTGTTTTGTTTCGGCACCTTGAAATTAGGAGCCAAGGGAAATCCTTCCTGTAAAACTGTCAGGTTTTCAGTCTCGGTGATGCGAAAAGCCACAAACACAGCTGTGTCTTGTAAGATTCACTTTTGCAGGAGTTGCCTCTGAGCTACCACAGTGAGGTGGGCTAGCCTCTGCCTCCATGTTTCCTTACCCACCCTGCATGTCTTAACTACAATCTGGGCAAAGGTTCGCTTGAGCTCTGTAGAAGACGCCAGCCGCTTCCTACACAGAGTAGCACCGACTCTCCCTCCACCATGGGGGCATCTTGGAAATGTCCACAACCTCACTCGAGACCTCCCACCCACAAGAAAGAACAGCTCTCAGTGCCAGGGACTTGGGGCTTTGAGTGTAAGGTCATCTGAACCTGAACCTCAAACTCCAGGAAGCCCAGACTCTTTTGAGAACCCCACAGTGTTTCACGGGACTTTAAAACTCTCCCCATTTGCTCTGGTGCATCTGGCGCATCTGGCACATCTGGCCACCGCTCGCTGCCTCACTCTCTGTTCTTTTAGGACCATCTCCTTTTCCTACCTATGAGGAAATCTGCTTTTGGACTTTTTTTTTGAGGCAGGTCTGGGATTCACTACATAGTGGAGGATGACTCTGAACTTCTGATCCTCTTGCCTCCACCTGTGTGCTGGGATCACAGACAGGTGCCATCATGTCTGGCTTAGGCTGTACTGGGGATTGAACAGGCCTTATGTATGCTAGGGCAAGTACTCAACTGACTGAGCTACATCACCAGCCCCCCTTGGAATTTTAAGGATAAACATGTATGATTCAAAAAGCATATATAAAAGCCTTTTCTCATTCAGCTCCAATGACTGCTAGTTTAGTAAACTAGTTCTGGAAAAAAAAAAAAACTCAAGTTCACAGACTCTATGTAAAAACCACAGCTCATCTGGACCACCCAACTGCTTGCTGGTCATTCTAGCCACGGGTGCAGAGGGCACAGCATTGTACCCTGAGGTCTGGTTTGCTGCCTGCAGGAAGCAGTCTCTAAGGCTGAGAGGAGAAAGCCAAAGTGTCAAACCCACTTCTGGTCCTACCAGGTAGGCCTGGTCGAGAGCTTCCTTCCTGTAGTCCAGCTCCTGCTCCAGGTAGCCCTTCTGCTTGCTGAACAAGTCCTAGAAGAGACGGAGCACCATGAGGAGCCCAGCCAGAGCACGTCAACAGCAGGGAGGCTCTGAATCTACCCACTAGTGACTCAGGGCTGGGGGATAGGGAGCCCTCAACTGCCTTGTGTCAACTCCCTGCAGAGCCCTCACTGCCCTGACCTGCCCGGACTGTCCATGAGAACCCTGATCTCTTCTTGGGTATCTGGTAACAAGAAGGGGACCTCACATGCAGCCTACATCACAGCTCACATCCCAAGAGTCCCAAGTCCCTGTGCTGTGGCCTGGGGGCCTCCGAAGACTGTCTTTATACTTCTCAGGTGCAGCTCATCCCCTTTGCCAGGCTGTGCCACATGGCTCTCACTGTTAAACACTCCCTCCCAAAGCCCTCTGGTTCCCTCTCCAGAGGCCTCTTCTGAGTAGACTGCATTTCCCATTCTATGAGGGCTTAGAGCTAGAACTCACATTGCAGTCCCTGTATTTTATAGATGAGGAAACAGAAGGCCAAGGAGACCGGTGCCACGTCCATGGTGCCACTGATGAAAGGGGTGACTAGAAACCCAGGTTCCGAGGCCTGTCTAGGGCTCTCCCGACACCAGGTGCTGCTTTGGCTCTGTGTGACAACCCTCTCCTTTACTGAGCTCTCAAGTGAACTCATAATACAAACTGGTCTTAGATGGCTTCAGAGCCAGTTCTTCTAGAATGGCTTCTCTCACCTCCCTGGATTGAGGACAATGTCTCCCCCAAGTAGGGCTGCTCATAGGCATAACACTCCTCATGGCCGCAATCCAGTCAGGTTTGCATTAAAGTACCCAGTATACAGCCAGGCGGTGGTGGCACATGCCTTTAATCCCAGCACTCGGGAGGCAGAGCCAGGCAGATCTCTGTGAGTTCGAGGCCAGCCTGGTCTACAGAGAGAGATCCAGGACAGGCACCAAAACTACACAGAGAAACCCTACCTTGAAAAAAAAAACAAAACAAAACAAAAAAAAGTACCCTGTATACAATCAAAGAACACCAACTCCAGGTCCCCAAGCTGTCCTGCAAAGACTCCAGCTGTGTGTGTGTGTCCGCCGAGGCCCCCAGATAAGCACCTGTATGTCATGCTGTGTCTCTAACCTTCTCAAGCTGCACTCATGTGACCCAGGGCCTGTGAGCCCAGGATTGGGCACAAGGTCAGAAATGTGTTAAGTTGAAAACTGGGTGAGCAGGAAAGGAAGAGAATGAAGATATCTCAGAGGACCCACAAGGGCTAAAGAACTACAACGATGCTGAGCCTCCCCCAAAGTCAAACACCTGAGTTCTCCATTCTGCCCCCTGACCCAGGTGCTGGAATCTTTACCTTCTCCTTCTCCAGGTCCATCATCTTCTGGGTGAGGGCCGCCTCTGTTCCTTCTATCTGCTTCAGCCACTAGAAAACAGCAGTACAGGAAGACGTAGGCAAGTGAGCAGAGGCACTGGGGGTCAGAGGGACTGGGCCTTGTAGCCTATACAGGTATTTGCTCGTATGGGATGAGGAGCGATGCACATTCGCAGAGCTGTGTGTGTACATGGCTGTGGCTGTGTGTGCACCATCAGGGCTGTGTTTAAGTAGGTGCATGGGTGGACAGGAGCTGGAAGGCCTTGTGTGTCGTCCATGTGACCCCTGCTGACCCTCTCATGCCCATCCCAAGGGAAGGCAGTAACTCTACTATTTTCCAGGTGAAGACATGAAGGCTGTGTTAAGTCTCTTGCCCAAAGTCACACAGCTGTGGACTAGGGGTATACTACCCAGCTTGCAGGACTGGGAAGCCATTCCCGTGATACTCCCAAGGTGTTCTGTGAGAGCAAGATGCAGGAAGGAGCTAGATACATGCATGTAGGGTGGAGATACAAGGGTATGAACGTGGACAAGAGCCGGGAGGACCCTCAGACATGCCAGTGACCACATGAGGCACACACCTGATGGCTATGATATATCCCATCTTAGGTCTGGGCAGATGTTGATACACAGTGTGTCCCTGTCACTAGGTGAACTTTGGGGATGGGTAAGAGTGTCAAAGGCACCCAGGAGTATTCTGGTTACACTGATCTGACAATGAATATGAATGATAACTTTGACCTTCTAGTTGTGACACCCTGCAATCTGGCCTGGTGACCTCGTGCCTCTTTCCAGACTAAGGTTTCCCATAGCTTCCCGGGACTCACTGATTTCTTCCTCCTCTGGCACAGCTCTGAGGTCCAACTTGACCACCCTGAACTGTTGCTGCTCTAGAGTCCTGCCTCTGTCCTTCACTCTTATTCTCAGCCCTCAAGAGC
>CABHPP010093779.1:0-12814 GCA_902168425.1 Peromyscus attwateri
GGGGGGGGGCTCGCTCCACATTCATGTTTCAACTTGCCAACCAGGGTGTCAGTCACCCAGGGAGGTCTTGGGAACTTAAGTTTTGTTTGACCCTTATTCAAACTGGAAGTTTTACTCAAAATGGCTTCAGTTTAGTCCATAACCTCTCCAGTCTTGACTTTTTGAGGGACATGTCACTATTATCCCAGTTCATTTACCAGAAGACTATAGCTCATGGAGGCTTAAAACTTAAACAGTTCCTGGCACATAGCTAGTGCAGGAAGATGGAAGTAGATACTTGAACCTGCCCATGTAGGTGCCCTAGTGACCCCAGGTCAGTGAGATGCCAGGCTCCTGCTTTCCGCTACCTCTAGTAGCTAGTGCTGGAAGAAGTTCTTTGATGGTCATTGTCTGTTTTCTGAGCCCTTTAGAGATGCTTTTACTCTTGCTCCTTCCTCAGTTGGTCCTGATGCCTCTGTTTTCTCAGTACTACGCCAACAGGGTTTCATTCAGCCTGTACACAGAAAGCTGTGGCCTTGTAGTGTGGGCAGTTCCAGAGGATGTCAAGATGCCTAAGCTGGGCTCCTGCCGGGATCCTGGGAAAGCATGTCCCCCGAATGAGTGGAGTAAGCTACAGCTGGATTGGCTTGTGAATTGTGGAGCAGTCATCTGCATCCGTGTTACAGTTCATGGTGCTGTGCTTCTCTGCTTGTTTAAGACACACAGAAGGTCTGGGCGCCGAGATGGCTCAGTGGTTCAGAGCACAGGCTGCTCTCCCAAAGGGCCTGGATTTGGTTCCTAGTACCCACATGGTAGCTCAGAATTGTCTGTAACTCCAGTTCCAGGAGCTAATGCCCTCTTCTGGCTTCCTAAGGCACCAGGCATACACACAGTTCACAGATGTTCATGTAGACAAACATCCATACACATAAAATAAAATGAATTTTGTAAAACATTACAATTTATCTTTTTAAAAACTACAGAAAAGTTGAAAATAGAGTCAGCACTTAATATTTGATTTCTTATCATTTCTGTTATTTTTTTCTTTTTTGAGTGAGAGAGCCTTACATTGTAGCTCAGGCTTTCCTTGAACTCCCTGTGTAGCTCAGGTTGGCCACAAACCTGCGGTGTCCTTCTTCCAGGTGCTAGGATGACAGATGTGAGGGACCATACCCAACTATTTTGTTGTCAGTATTACTAATAATTTTTAGAGATGTATTTTATTTTTAATCACGTGTGTATGTATGGGTATGCATATGTGTGAGCGAAGGCACCGTGGAATCCAGACGAGGGCATCGGCTCTCCTGGAGCTGGAGTTACAGCAGGCTGCTGTGAGCCCTCTGCCGTGGGCGCTGGGGACTGAACTGGGGTTCTCCGCAACAGCTATATCCGCTCTTTCCCACTGAGCCGTCGCTCAGCCCTTGCTCTTATTTTGCTTAATTATAATACGCTGCTAGCATTGATATTTGGCCTGTAAATATGTCAGCTTGCGTGGTTTAGGAATGCCGAGTTCCAGGCCTGTGATGGGGTAGTGGCAGTCCTGATGACTTTTGATTCTTTTTCTTCCATTGTCTTGAAGCATAACACCTGACTTCTACCGAGCGAGCGCACTGGCCCACACCAGTCTCCTTCGTCCGAAGGTCATTTGCTCAGGCCTCTGTTCTGTCCTTAGCAAGCATTTTTTTCCCCTCCTAATATGAGCAGGCTCCGAGAATACTCCACATTTTTTAAGGTCCGCTTCTCTTTTGGTTAACAATTCCACATCTAACCATGTCTGACTTCGTACATTGTACAGGACAAGGCACAGGTTTTTCAACCCTGCTGGGCAGGTACCTTAGCCAGCATTCTGTGGGGAAGCTGCAGCTGGAGGACAGCTTGAGCCCAGGAATTCTGCTGCCTTTGGAGAGCTAGTTTCCATTTCCTTGGGAATGTTTCTCTTATAAACCTGATTCTGGAATTTAAGGGAACTGAGAAAAGAATGGGCTAGAGTGGACATAATGGCAAAAACCTGTAATACCAGTACTGGGGAGGCGCAGGCAGGTAGATTTCAAGTTTGACATAATCCTGGCCTATATAGCAAGTTCCAAGCATGCCAGCTTGTGTGACCCTGTCGTACAGGACAAGATGGGAAAAGAATAGGTCAGCAATAAAGTGGAGTTTGTTAGGCCATGGCTGAGTTCTGCCTCAGGGAGGGCTGGCTGGCTCAAAGACCACATTTTGCCTTAGCCCAGTGGGAAGGGTAATGGATCTCTACCAGGCTTCTTTAATCAGGTTGCTAATGCCATTTATGAGGGTCCCACCATCATGACCTAATCTAATTCATAGCCATCTATTCCATAATCCTATCAACTTGACTGGGAATTGGGGTTTTAACATTTGGATTTGGGGGCACACAAACATTAGCAGTGGATCTCCTAAAAATAAGGTAGTTTTCTTTACAGTTCTGCCCTTCTCACATGCAAGTGGATAGATGTGTGATGTCCTTTAATAGGACCTGTGTTTGGGTTTCTCTCACTGACCCAGAACCTTTAAAAGGTTATTTTATTTTATTGGGTTTTCGAGATAGGGTTTTTCTGTGTAGCTTTGGCACCTTTCCTGGAACTCAGTCTGTAGCCCAGGCTGGCCTTGAACTCAGAGATTCTACTGCCTCTGCCTCCCGAGTGCTGGGATTAAAGGCGTGTGCCACCACCGCCCCGCGTATGTGGACTCTTGGAGCCTTGGGGGCCCAGAGGTAATTCAGTGCAGTGATGACCAAACTTGACTGGTCACAAATGAGGGAGATTTTCTACATTAGAAAGTTTAAGACGTAGGTTCTGAGCATGCTTCCTCCTGACTTTCTGACTTTAAAGGTGGCGTCTTCTCCTCACGGAGTTTAGCCCAATGTGAGTCACTGTTGGTTCTCCAGCACTCAGGCCAGCCGGATTCTTGAGGACACAGCCTCAGGGACAAGGCTTACTTGGTTCACATTGTCGCCTGTTGCCATGGGCTCCATCACCTTCAGACACATGGAAGAAATGCCATGGTGAATGAAAGCTGCTCACCTCATGGTGGCCAGGACTCCCGGGACAGAGCAGAAAGGGGCCAGGAACAAGATGCCCCCTTCTGCTGACCTAATGCCTCTGCATAGGCCTTGCCTCTTTGTTTCTACCCTTCCCAGCAGTGCGTCAAACCAGGAGAGTTTTCCGATGGGCTACTACAGCAGCTGTGCGGCCTGAAAGGGAGGCCCGTGCTTGGTAGACCAGAGAGGCTGGGGTCGGCTGGGGAAGCGTGGGCTGTTCTGTAGGGTCTGCTCTCACACCAGAGGAGAAGGCAGTGACATCTCTTAAGCAGGAAGAAAAATACCAGACTTGCATTATTTTATATAACAGAACATTCTATCTGTGGTATGCAGTGCATATTGGTGAGGACAGGAGTGATGTGGCTAGACCTGCTGAGAGACTCACGGTGGGCGGGGGAGTGCACACAGTACTCGGTCAGGGTGGAGGGAACTGAGGAGGAATCAGATGGGTCTCTTGAGAGAGGAGCATGACGTGGCAAGGATGATGCCGGGATCTGGCTTGTAAAACTGCATGAATGGTGAGTCATTCATTCAGGGACGTCAGGACCTGTGAGCAGGATGAGCCTGGAAGACTCGGGTTCAGACATGTTGATGCTAAGGGTTTGTGGACTGAGCATCAGGCAGTAGCTGGGTGAATCTGGGAGGGGGGTGTTTACATTTGTAAACCACTTCTCAACTGAGAAGTGTAGAGAAGATTCATCAAAAATCTACCTGAATCCTCATTGTTAACCAGTATATTACTGAGGGAATTACAACATTATAAAATTGAAATCTCTTTAAAAATTCATACTTTGTCTTTTACTGATTGTAGATTGAAATCTTTCCCCCAAACTAGAAGTGCTTACCTGTAGATGTAACCAACCGTCTTATTAAATAAGAAACACAGAGCCAATACAGAGATGAAAGCCAAGAGGTCAGAGCAATAGCTAAGAGCTAAAAACCTTACCCTTCACTGTCGCTGTTGTCCTACCTCTCCGAAAGAGACCTACTTCCTGTGTGTCTGTCTTTTTATAGTGTTTCTGTTCTGCCTTCTCATTGGTTGTAAACCCAACCACATGACCTCCTAGTCACTGCCTGTCTGTACAGACCTCCAGGTCTTCTATGGTTGGTATTGAGATTAAAGGCGTGTGTCTCCATGCTGGCTGTATCCCTGAACACACAGAGATCTGCTTAGCTCTGCCTCCCAAGAGCTGGGATTAAAGGCATGCACCACCACCACCCAGCTTCTGCTAAGGCTTGCTATTAGCTCTGACCCCCAGGCAACTTTATTTATTAACATACAAATCACATTTTAGTACAAATAAAATATCACCATACTTACCAGGTTTTATTTTTCTTATATGTGACTTACAGTCCTTAGGGCAAGAAAGTGTTCCCTCATACTAAATATGTAAAATGTTTTCCCCAAAATGCTTAGCTCTCTGAGTAGTTCATGTTGCCTGATTTTAAGGCCTATAAAACATGCACACAGTGAGTACCTAGAAGCCAGGTTTATGGATAACTGGAGAAAACTGTGTTCTCCTGACCACTTTGGCAGTTTGCTCCTACACTTGACACATCACTGTGGTCCTCACTGGACTGCTTTCTTCTCTTTCCAAATGACCTCCGGGTTCCTCTGAACTGGGGCTATTTTTCTACATTTTCTTGTTCTTGCTGTCTTCACCATGGCGAGCAAATACCCATCTCCCCTTGGTCTCTGAAGTGAGGACCCGCTGCAGAGGTCGCCATCATGTGTGTTGAAATGGACAGCAGTGTAGTGTCACAGTCCCAGGCACAGGCTTGGGAACCAGACATGAACTTCAGGGAGAAGCCTGGTGTTCCTCCTTCTTATGTGACCTTGAACTGTTCTTTAAAAGTTTAATGTCTTCAGTAACATGAGACTACTGGTGATGTTAGTGTGTTTGGAAGATTGATTGTAATAGTGAAGAATTCTCATGGAAGGCAGGCATGGTTTGTGTCAGAATCCTGGCACATGGGAAGCTGAGGGAGGAAGATTTTAAGTTCCAGGCCAGTCTGGAATACATGTGGGGTTCTAGATCAGCCTGAGTTACAGTGAAACCTTGTATCAAAAATCTAAAACTAGCCCGGGCAGTGGTGGTATCACTTGGGAGGCAGAGGAAGGTGGTCTGTGAGTTCGAGGCCAGCCTGGTCTACAAAGCAAGTTCCAGGACAGCTAGGACTGTTACACAGAGAAAACCTGTCTCAAAACAAAACAAAAAACCAAACAAAAACCAAAAACCAAAAAAACTAAAACCAAACCGAAACAAAAAGAATTAGAATTTGGGAGTATTGAATGGAATAGGTTGTAAAGAGCCTGCATCTAAGCAACCTGAGTAGCCAGAGCTGGTGGTGGTGTCACAGTGATGGGGACGACGTAGATTCTACTCTCTTCCATCTGAGTCAGTGTGCTGTACTCTGGGTCTGCTCTGGCCAAGATACTAATGTTGAATGGTGCTTGTGTTGTTGTTGCTAATCTGGTTTCTTACATTTTTTTCCTGTGTACCTCATTGAAGATTGAACCCAGGTCCTCAGACAAATCTCAGTACAAGTGCTCTACATTGAGCTGCATTCCTAGCTCTGTTACAGATTTTAAACATATATGGCATGTGTGTGTGTGTGTGTGTGTGTGTGTGTGTGTCTGTGTGTGGCTGAGGTCCATGTTGTGTGTCTTCCTCTTGCTCTAACACTTTCCACTATAGTGTTTTGGGTCAGTCTTTCAGTGAACCTGGAGTTCTAGGATCCACTTATCTCCCCTCCCAGTTTTAGGGTTAAAAACTGTCTTAGGGTTTCCATTGCTGAAGAGACACCATGGCCATGGCAACTCTTATAAGGAGAACATTTAATTGGGGTGGCTTACAGTTTCAGAGGTTTATCATTATCATCATGGTGGGACATGGCGGTGTGCAGGCAGACATAGTGCTGGAGAAGGAGCTGAGAGTCCTACATTTTGATCCAAAGGCGACAAGAAGTGAACTGAGATACTAGGCGTGGCTTGAGCATAAATGAGACCTCAAAGCCCACCTCCACAGTGACACACTTTCTCCAACAAGACCACACCTATCTCTAACAAAGCCGTACCTCCTAATAGTGCCACTGTCTTTGAGCTTATGGAGGCCAATTACATTCAAACAACCACATGGACTCAAACTGTCACAACTGGCTTTCACATGGGTGCTGGGGATCTGAATGCAAGAACTCACACTTAAGTGACAGACACTTTACTGACTGGCACCTCCCCAGCCCCAGAGTTTTTAATGTACAGACTCTAGTTAGCCCATGTGGTACTGATACCTGTAATCCCAGCACTTGGGAGGTAGAGGTAGGGGTCAGTCATTCAAGGCCAACCTCTGCTAGACAGTGAATTTGAGGTTGGCGCAGGCTACATGAGACTGTCTCAAAAAAGAAAACAAACAAACAAACAAACAAACAGAGAATCAAGAATTTAGAAGGGCTAACTGAGTCTGCCTGAGCATGTCAGCCCTCTAATGATGGAGGCCAAGTCTTACTGATCGTTGCCACCCCAACCCCCCCCCCCCCCCCCCAGCCCTTCTGTAAATATCTAGAAAATGCTCTAGAGGGGTTCCGTGCTAGTTAACACCACGGTGTGAACTTACCTGCTGTGGGCAGCAGCATCCCAGGGAAGACAGGAAATAGAGAACTCCCATCTGTCACATGACCAGTTTCTCCAAAGCCCTGGCTGGATCACTACTTTGGGTAGCACCCCCCCCCCCCAGCCTCCTTTCTAGACGGTTTCGGCTGTCTTCTGATGGTTTCCGCCTGCAGGTCCTGCAGTTCGTGTCCTGCACACTTACTGACCTCTCCCATGTCCCTGTCAGCAGACCCAGTTTTGATCAGTGGTCTCTCATGGGCACTCAACCAAGAAGCCTAAGAGCATTCCTGCTTGTTGCTAGTGTCTTAAAAACACGTCTAATGAATCCTTTTCCTTGGCTTGTAAGTGTGGCTCAGTTTCTTCTTAGCCTCTTATTACGCAAACGCTTTGTGTTCCTCTTCAGCCCCTGTAGCTGACAAGCCACTACCAGGATTGTCCTTCTAAGTTTCAGGTCTGCTCCTGTCACTTCCTCGTTGGCAAACCTCTCATGGTTTTCTGTTGCTTAGAGCAAAGGCCCACAGGGTAATCTGTGGGCTGCACTAGCTGTTCACCTGGGATTTTGTTTTCAGGTTGATTGGGGGAACAGGAGATGGCTTAGAGGTTAAAAGTACTTACTGATCTTACAGGAGACCTGGGTTCAGTTCCCAGCACCCACAATAGCAGCTCACAACTACCTGTAACTCCAGCTCAAGGGGTTTTGATGTTCCTTTGTACCTCTTCGGCTCCTCATGCATACACTCGGCACATACACACACAGAAAATAATATTTAAATTTTTTAAAGCTTTAGTTATTTTGATCTTGTGTACATGAGTACTTGCATGTATGTATGAATGTGTACCACATGTGTGCATGGTGCCTGAGGCCAGAGAGGACCTTTGGTCCCCTAGAACTGGAGTTTCAGGTGGTAAATATCAACAGTGCAGTCATCGTGAAGGTTGAGCTTCCCAATGAGAGTGTTAGTTCTTAGTAGGACACTGTCCCCTCCCATGCTCACCATGCTTCTGGGGTCTGCTGTGGGGTGTTCTGTATGTCAAATGTGTTGCTCTGATTGGTTAATAAATAAAACACTGATTGGCCAGTAGCCAGGCAGGAAGTATAGGTGGGACAAGGAGAGGAGAGAATGCTGGGAAGTGGAAGGCTGAGAGAGAGAGAGAGAGAGAGAGAGAGAGAGAGAGAGAGAGAGAGAGACGCTGCCAGGTGCTGCCATGACAAGCGAGAATGTAAAAGATACCGGTAAGCCACGAGCCACGTGACAACTTATAGACTAATCGAAATGAGTTAATTTAAGATAGAAGAACTAGATAAGAAGAAGCCTGCCACGGCCATACAGTTTATAAGCAATATAAGTCTCTGTGTGTTTACTCGGTTGGGTCTGAGCGGCTGCGGGACTGGCAGGTGAGAGAGATTTGTCCTGACCTGGGCCAGGCAGGACCAGGAAAACTCTAGCTACAGGGGTCTTGGTGTTCTGGCCCTTTTCTCCTGAGAGTTCTTCAGTTGGCTTCCTCTTTACAGCCCGCGAAAACCCTAATCTTTAGTGAGGTCCATAACAATCCTTATTGGGACCGAGCTCTTAGCTGCTTTTCTCCATGTGACTCCAAGCCCCTTGCCCCACGTCATCACTTGCTGACTGTCTTTGGTACCAGCGGATTCTTTATTGCTGAGACCCAAGGGTTTGGATATACTTTCTCTTATTTTTGCTATGCCTCTTTTGCTTGTCCCTAATCTCATTAGTTTTCATGTTCTTCTGTCCTACCCCATCCCTGACCTATGCAGTTTTAGCCACAGGAGGGTCACAAATATGTTGTTGATTGTTTTTGCTCTTTTGGGGTGCCCACCACCCAGCTCCCAAATAAATCCACACATGGAGGCTTATTCTTAATTATAAATGTCTGGCCTTAGCTTGCCTTGTTTCTAGCCAGCTTTCCTTAACTTAAATTATCCCATCTCCCTTTTGCCTCTGGGCTTTTCCCATTTTCTTACTTCTGTAAATGTTACTCTTACTCTGTGGCTTGCTGTGTAGCTGGGTGGCTGGCCCCTGGAGTCCTCCTCCTTCTCTGGTTACTACTTCTTTTTCTCCTCCCAGATTTCTCCCTCTACATAGTCTCTCTGCCTGGCAGCCCCACCTATCCTTTCTCCTGCCTCACTATTGGCCGTTAAGATCTTTATTAGACCATCAGGTGTTTTAGACAGGCACAGTAACACAGCTTCACAGAGTTAATCAAATGCAACATAAACAAAAGTAACACACCTAAAATAATGTTCTACAACACAAATCAGTGTGTGGAAATAGCTATGAATTCTCTGCTTTTAGACCTGCTTCCAACAGGAAATGAGTTTGAGAATGAGCTTCGGTGGGAAATGAAGTTCACCTCGTGTGACCTTCAGGTATTGTTTCACCTTGATAGTGGCCTTCCTGACGCCCGACTTTTCACTGGTTAATATTTAATCTTTTGCTAACAGTCTGATAACATGTCTGCAGAATATCTTGCTCAAAGTGCTAATATTACTCTTTGTTGTATGAGGCAGCTAAGATATTGGCTGGTTGATCATGTTGGTCACATTGTGAGACGAGGTTTTGTTCTTTGTTAGGATGTGCCTGGAAATCCCCTCTGACTTGGTGAAACTGAGCCCCAATGTGTTTCCCATGCAGAGAACAGCAGCTAGACTCTTCTCCATTCTGCCAGCCATCAGCTGGTTTCCTTGGGGTCTCCATACACAGGTGTTCAGTCGAAGGTATCAGAAGGGAGTTTACACTGAGGTGTGGGGATTATCCCCATGACCTGTTCCTCCAGACTCCCCTCTCAGTCTTCGGCTGACCTGACATCTCTATCCAGCAAGGCCATGTTTTCTTGTGTTTCCTAGACTGGGAGTGGGACCTTAGGGGTTGGGTGGGACTGTGTAAAAGCGGGCCGTTAATTGAGTTTTATTGCTCATAAGGTTGAGTCTCTGCAGATTCTTGCTACTTTTGAAAAGCAATATCTAATGTTTTAAAATAAAGTTTTTTTCTTGTCCTTTTTAGAAGTTATGATGGTTCCGAACCTCCTGTTAGGGCAGGCAGTCTTTTTGTTTTTATTATAGTATAATGTAGTGCGCTGCTCTCTCTCATTTATTTGTTTGTTTATTTTTGTTGTTGTTTTGGGACGGTCTCACTATGTCCCCTGGCTGTCCTAGAACTCACAGTGATCTGGCTGCCTCGGGCTCCTGAGCGCTGGGATCAAGGGCACGTGCTCCTGTGGGCTAGTATGCCACACTGAACAGTTCTTCACTATTCTCTATTCTGTTCTCCCACTGTTCTCCCTTCATTAACTGCTGCTGCATTATAGATTCACATCAAACCCTAGAGGCTGCAGGTGCCTTTTGTTTTACTTATTAGGTCTGTGTAGAGACCGGAAAGGGCCCAGCCAAGATGCTATGTCTCTGCTCCGTACATCTGGCACCTTACCTGGGAAGGCTCAAAGCATAGGGTGACACTCTGTCTAGGACTGCAGTCACCTACTTTATGCACACATGGCCCCTGAGGCTGTTTACTGGCAGGGACTCAGCTGAGCTGTGGTTTCCTCACAGCGTGGTAGCTTTGGAGATTTTCCTTGCTGGTCCAGAGAACCAGGTGGAGCTGCATTGCCTGCTGTGACCTAATCTTAGAGGCTGTATGGCAGAAGCTACGCGGTATTCCTTTTCTGTTTTGGTTATCAATCTTTATTGGGTCAAATTCAAGAGGCGGGAGAAATTACATAGTGTATTTCCCCATTTTGGTCCTGACTGTTGACTCAAATTCGAGAGATACGACACACATTCTCCTCTGAATGGAAGATGTGTCAAAGAATTTGCAGACAGCCATTTTGTTTTTGTTTTCGTTTTGTGGCGCTGCCGATCAAACAAACCAAGGTTCCCTGGTTTCCTATTCTCTACCGCTGGGTGCTGCCCCAACACCTGCGGGTGCTGAAACCGAAATGACCACTTAAGAACGGTAGCGCCCCCTGGTGTCCAAGTACAGCCCTACATCCATCTCAATAGGTTTTGTTTTGCCTTGGGTTTTGTTTGTTTGTTTGTTTGTTTGTTTGTTTTCTTTCTTTCTTTCCCCCCAACCCCCGACAGAGTTTCTCTGTGTAGCTCTGGCTGTCCTGGAACTCGCTCTGTAGACCAGGCTGGCCTCAAATCATCTGCCTCTGCCTCCCAAAGGCGTGGGCCACCACCACCATGATAGAGGTACTCCTTGGAGTGTAGTTTTCATAACTGTAGTAGATAAGAACTTAAATCAGTTTAGGATTAAAACTCTAGTAAAGGAATGTGATATTTTATTTATTTAGTTAGTTATTTGAGACAGGTCTCGCTATGTAGCTGGCTGGTCTACAGCTTACTATGTAGACCAGGCTGGCCTGGAACTCACAGAAATCTGCCCGCTTCTGGGATTAAGAGGGTGCACCAGCACACCGGCTAGATATTTTACTTCCTGAGTGAATTTTCTGGGACAGGAGAGGTGGCTCAGTGATTAAGGAAGGGCTTATGTTGTTCTTCCGAAGGACCCAAGTTTGGCTCCCAGACCCCATGTCAGGTGGCAGACTTCTGTAATTCCAGATCCAAAGGACCCTACCTCCTCTTCTGGCATCTGTGGGCACCCTGCCTCCAGTAACACGCAGCATACACATAAATGAAACTCAATAGTTTTTAGGAAGCATTTCTTGAATTTGGTTATTTTTTGTCTTTTAGGAAACGTTATTTAATGAACAATCCATGCTTACAGAGTAAAGATGGCAGGCTTCCTAGATAACTTCCGGTGGCCAGAGTGTGAGTGCATCGACTGGAGTGAGAGAAGAAACGCTGTGGCCTCGGTGGTCGCAGGCATATTGGTGAGTGAGACAGGTGTGCTGGTGACATCATGCCTTTGAATTCATGATCAAAATCAATAGCTGTAAATGGTAACAGTCTGCCAGAATCATTTCATTCCACCGCTCTTGAGGATAGGCAATGTTATTACATAGCCTGGTGGGGTTTTCATTTTGTTTTTGGAGGTGAGGCATGGGTAGTCCAGGCTTGCCTTGCACTCCTGTCCTGCCTCTGCCTCACAGCTGTTGGGATTCCAGGGGTCTGTGCGGTGCTAGGGGTTAAAGGTGCCAGGCAGGTACCTTACCCACTGAGCTGCGATCCAGCCCCAATCCTAGGTTGATTCAACTGTGAGGATGGTTTAAATCTGGTGTCTGCTCTTCAGTTGCAGCATTTGTTAGAGCCTGGGAATTTGACGTCACCCAGAGTTACTGGGACTCATTCAGGACTGGCTGTGTAGACAGCAGTAATGCCTTCCGCTTTGTAAGAACTGACGCCTCAGCCCTGCAGACCCAGAAAGAAGTTTGTGGAGGAAATCTTTCTCTTTTGTTTTGTTGAGACAGGGTCTCGTGTAGCCCAGGCTGGCCTCAAACTCACTATGTGTCCTAGGCTGGCCTTAAGTACAGGATTGACGGTGTGAACCACAGGGTGGGCTTGCTTACCTTTCTTCCTGTTTTGTTTTACTTAATTTTTTTATTATGGAAAATATCAAGACTTTAAAAGAAAGTAGTTGTGGGGGGCAGGGGAGGGGGCAGGGACTGGGAGGAGAGGAAGGAAGAGAAATGTTGGTCAGGATTTAAAACAAAAAATAAACAACAACAGCAACAACAACAAAGTAGTAGTAACAATACCTCTCACTTGCACACTTGCATCTGGCTTCCCAAATCTTATGTTTCATTTATTTATTTTGGGAGAGAGTCTACAGTGAGGACCCACTTAGCTCCTGGTCCTGCCTCTGCTTCCCGAATACTGGGGTTACAGATGGGAGCCACCAGGCCCGACTTGTTTTATTTTGTTGTTATTGTTGTTTGTAAATCATGACCTGAACAGTCTTTATAGTCTGTGAACCATTTTCTGTCTCTGAGGTAGAATAAGTAGAAAAGGCCGATTACTAGATACTGATTTATTGATTTATTCAGTGATTTCTTTAAAACATTGCTTGTCCTGGCTATTTGCCAAGCATGGCTTCACTTGCTACCTGGGACAGAATGACCTGGAGGGATAGCTGAAAAATGGGTCACTGCCCTTAACAACCCCCTGACCGCCATGCGGTTTTAGAGTATAAAGTAAGAGTGCAAACCAGACCTGGGATCCAGTATAAAGTAAGAGTGCAAACCAGACCTGG
>CABHPP010093779.1:18019-32290 GCA_902168425.1 Peromyscus attwateri
GTGTGCTGTCTTTACCTGGGTACTGTCACTGCTTTCCCGGGTGCTGTCTTTACCTGGGTACTGTCACTGCTTTCCCGGGTGCTGTCTTTACCTGGGTACTGTCACTGCTTTCCTGTGTGCTGTCTTTACCTGGGTACTGTCACTGCTGTCCCAGGTGCTGTCTTTACCTGGGTACTGTCACTGCTTTCCTGTGTGCTGTCTTTACCTGGGTACTGTCACTGCTTTCCCGTGTGCTGTCTTTACCTGGGTACTGTCACTGCTTTCCCGTGTGCTGTCTTTACCTGGGTACTGTCACTGCTTTCCCGTGTGCTGTCTTTACCTGGGTACTGTTACTGCTTTCCCGGGTGCTTTCTGACAGAGGGCAAGGTGGACTCCAGGAAGTCAGATTGAGGCTTTGATTCTTTATTAGATCAGTTTAAGGTTTGTCTGATGCACAAAGAGTTTGGAAACTTTTGTGGGTGTCTTTTAACTTTTTAGTTTTTGAGACAGGGTCTTACTGTGTAGTCCTGGCTGCCCTGGAACTTGCTATATAGACCAAACTTTCTTAGAACTCATGGAGATCCACCTGCCTCTGCCCCCCAAGTGCTGGGATTAAATGTGTGTCCCACCACACCTGGCCTAACATTTTTATTCTAATTATGTGCTTAGTTATTGATTCATTTATTTGAGATAGGATCTTTCTGTGTATCCCTACTGGAACTCAGTATGTAGACTGGAAGGTGATATTATGAAAGATAAAACTGTTTACTATCCATTCAAGCTGTGCTAAGCAGCCCCTTCTATTAGCACACCTGTCCTCCCTCCCTCCCTCCCTCCCTCTCTCCCTCCCTTCCCCCTCCCCCTCCCTCCCCCTCCCCCTCCCTCTCCCCCTCCCTCCCCCTCTCTCTCAGTCTCACCCAGGGCCTTACTCATACTGAACTTGTGCTTTGACACCGAGCTACACCTCAGCTCCTATTCAGTCTTTCTAATATTTCTTAAAATTATTTTCATTTTGTTTTATGTGTACAGGTAGGTATTTTGCCTGCATGTATGTAGGTATGCCATATGTGTGCAGCACCTGTGGAGGCCAGAAGAGGGCGCTGATCCTCTGGAACCACAAACATGGTTGTGAGCTAGCATGTGGGTGCTGGGAATCGAACCTGGTCTTTTAGCCGGTGCTCTCAACTACTGAGCCATCTCCAGCCCCACCTAATTCTTTATTATAATGAAAACTTTAAAATGGGATAACTAATACCAAGTCTCATCTATATATACATGTATAAAATAGGCAATAAAATGAGAAGCTAGGGCTGGGGTGGTGGCACACGCCTTTAATCCCAGTATTTGGGAGGCAAAGCAGGTGGATGGATCTCTGTGAATTGGAGCCAGCTTGTTCTACATAACAAGGCCACAGTAGTGAGACGCTGCATCAGAAGAAAGAAAAAAGAGAAAGAGGGAAGAGATTAGCTGCTCTTCCATGCTTTCTGGGACAAGTGATAAGCTAAGTGTGTTTTCCGGGTGTGCTTTAGGGGAAACAAAAAGAATATTTCTACGCGCTTGGATTTCTGTTTAGTTAACTACGTAGCTATCAAAATATTGGCTCTAGTTAGGCAATAGTCTATTTCTCTTCTGAGTGACATGCAGATATCTGTGTCTGTCTTCCTGACATGGAAGCTCATTGGCTGATTTTGTGTCATCCCAGGATCAATGCCGTATCCAACGCGCAAGTGAGAGGTGACAGCTATGAAAGTGGCTGTTTAGGAAGGACAGGTAAGGTGCTGCGGGCGCCGAGGGCATGCTCAGAGATTGCGGTGAGCCGGAGAAAAGTCAGGGCCCCCTCGGCATCTCTCCAGTCTCTGGTTTTATTTCCTGTGTACGAGTGTTTGCCCGAGTGTGTGTAGTGCACTGTGTGCAGTGCTGGGGCCCGGGAGGCCAGAAGAGGATGTTAGGTCCCCTGAAACTGAGGTACGGATGGTTGTGAGCTGCCCCACAGGTACTGGGCACTGAACCTGGGTCTTCTGCAAGAGCAGCAAGTCCTCTTACCAGCTGATCCATCTCTCCAGTCCTGCCCTCAAGTTGTAAGACAGGTCTCTCACTGATCCTGGAGTTCATGGATTTGGTTGGCAGTGGGCCCCAGGGATCTGCCTGTTTGCGCCCCCCACATGCTGGGGCGCGCGTGTGCACTGCTGCTTTGGCTTCTTACTAACACGTAGGTGTGGGAGATCTTGTCCATGGTCCTCATGCTTGTGCGGCAGGGCTCAGCTGACTGAGCCATTTCCAGCCAGATTTCTCTTTCTGTTTAGAACCCGTGGAGTGGTAGCACCCACGCAGGGCGAGTCTCCCATCTCAATTAACCAGTCTAGAAACACCCATACGGACGTGTGCCCCAATGCATTTCCAGGGAGACTTTCAGTCTCATCAGACTGACAGTCAAGACTGACTATCACTGGCTGGAGAGATGGCTCAGAGGTTAAGAGCACAGGCAGCTCTTCCAGAGGACCTGGGTTCAATTCCCAGCAACCATCTATAATGAGATCTGGTGCCCTCTTCTGGCCTGCAGGGATATATGCAGACAGAACACTGTATATATAGTAAATAAATAAATCTAAAAAAAAAAATAGATTGACCATCAGTCCTGCTTTCTAAAATGGGTTGAATCCACTTGAGCATCCAGATAATTGTCACTGAGGCTCTCGACGTCCATGACCCGGGGCTGAGAGGCACTGTGCCTTGAACTCATCAAGGGTGTGCAGTGCAGATCGTCTTCCTTACAGAGCAGCCAGACTGTCCCTACAGACAGCTGCTGTGCAGCGGTGTGAGTGTGGTGGGGGTGCCGCTGTTAGAGGCACACTGATTCGGGGGACCCCGACCTAAACCACTCCCGTCTGCTGGAGGTGGCCGTCTGACGCGGCGGCAGTTCTCTGACCGTGTGTGCGGCAGGAGGAGGCCTTCCAGTTATGGTTCAATAAGCCGGCTTTGTCAGCCAACTGTCAGTGTCCTTTGCCTGACTGGCTCAGATATTAGTTTCTCTAGAAGTAGAGGTAACTTTTCTTCTTTTCCAAGTTGTCTAACCCTTTTTAGCGTCTGTGTTTTGGGGTGTGTGTGTGTATGTGTGTGTGTGTGTGTGTGTGTGCAAATGATGCACGGTTATAAGCCGTTACAGAGCTGCGAAGGTGAAAGCGTTGTGAAGCCTCTTCTGTACACAGGTGCTCGCGTCTGGCTCTTCATCGGTTTCATGCTGATGTTCGGGTCACTTATTGCTTCCATGTGGATTCTTTTCGGTGCATACGTTACTCAGAGTAAGTGTGTGTTCCTCCTTTATGTCCGGGTGGGCTTTATGTTTGGCTTGGTCTGTCCGGTCCATTTGGAGCAAACATTAGTGGATTAGGTTAAATTCTTCCTCTGTGTGAAGACCCCTGATAATAAAGCCTGTCTTTGCGAGCGGGATGGCCCGTAGGAAATCCCAGCCCCAACCAGCCCAGCTCCTCATAGCTATCTCTAGAGTTTCTGATCGCCTCCCCTTGGGCAGCTAAGTTTAGGGGTTGCCGTGAGAAACTGATCCAGGTCTGTTATCTCGTCCCTTTATGCCCAGAATACTGACAGTCAAGCTTCTCTTGACTGGTTTGCAATGAACCCTGATCTGAATGGACATGTGGCTCATGTAGTCTGTACCACATCTATTCTAAGTGTTCCAAGTATAGTACTGCAGGAGTGGAACTGAGTCCCAAGTACTGGGATCAAAGGCGTGCGCCCCCACTGCCTGGTTTAGTCACCTGTTTTGACTGCGACCCACCACACAAGGTCAGGGGCTGACTTCAGGACCTGTGGAGTCATGTCAGAACTCAGTTTCTGTTTCCAATTTCAGATTTCAAATTTTCAGATTAGAGGTATTCAATGTACACATAAACGGTAGCTGCTATTATAAATATTAATAGTTCAAGAAAAGCTATATAGTGAAATTTGAACTATGTCAGAAATGGCCCCTGGAATAAAAGTACACTCACTTTCTTAAGTGAGGAAGTATACAGAATGAGCAACGCTGATAGAATCAGGAGGAACCCTAACTGAGAGGATTCTCACTGTGAACTGTTTTTAAGATTAAGACACAGGAAGAGGGCTGGAGAGAGGGCTCAGAGGTTAAGAGCACTGCTTGTTCTTCCAAAGGTCCCGAGTTCAGTTCCCACTCCCTGTGTGGTGGACACCGTTAGAACGCCCATTCCACAGAAGAGAAAAGTAAGACATTGAGGGTCAGTAACCTGCTCACCTCAGTCGGTAACAGAATTAGGAGTCAACACCAAGAACTCAGCTCAGCCTGGGAGCTCTCCAACCAACCTGCTGTTTTGTTCTTTCTTTGCTCTCAAAAGCTTGAAATGTAAAGGAGTATCTTTATCATGGCCAGTGGTTTTTACATCAGTAGTTACAGTTTAGCAAAACTCGTATCTTTCTGTGGCTATATTAGCTGATTCCTTCAGTCAGGGAAGAACATGGTGGCTCCTTTTGTATCACTCCTGTTTTGATGATGTCACATGTGAACTCATGGAAGGGAGTAAGTGCCTTTAATTTAAAGAATCAGGAATGTAGCTAACTCCCTGTTAAATTTCTGTGTTGGCCTTACCAGGCAAAGGTGTTTTGCTTTCTTGGCACTTTGACGGTGTCTCACTGTTTCCCAGACTGGCCTCAGGCTCCTGGACTGAAGTGGTCCTGCTGCTCCAGCCTCCACATGCCTGGAACCCAGTCATAACACCTTTGATGTGGCCTGAGCCGAGCGCTTTGAGTTAGTCAAAGAGACAGCCTGATGACGTTATCTAGAGTAAAAGCAATCTTTTGTTTCAGGGAATGAACTCATTTGTTCCACTGCAGACATCTTAGAGTTGGTGCATCCTAATGATCCTGCATTCTAATGCACAGAGCCTGTCACTCTGAATGGCACGGCTCGGCCCGGCTGGTCCTCCTCTAACGTGTTCCGTTTTTTGTGTGCAGATATTGATGTTTATCCCGGACTAGCTGTGTTCTTTCAAAATGCTCTTATATTTTTTAGGTAAGTTGTCTAATTTCCTTTGCTCTATTTTAGTTTTTAAGAAAGGTTTATTTTTACCTTGTGTGTACACATGAGTGTCTACGTGAGGAGACCTGAAGAGGGTGTCAGGTCCCTGCAATTGGAAATTGCAGGTGGCTGTGCCGCCCAGTGTGGATGCTGGAACTGAAGCCTGGCTCTCCGTAAGAGCAGCAAGTGCTGCTAACTGTCGAGCATCTCTCCAGCTCCAGATGCCTAAGTTCCCATTTACACTTCAACATTTACAGAAATGTCACCAGCATCGTAAGAGTGGCATGGCCGTGGGACATCAACGAGAGCCTCTTAGCCAGGGGTCCTGCTGTGTGCTAAGACCTTGTTCATCCGGATGCTTTATATATGTTGCCCTTTACGTTCCCGCCACTACTTAAGTACCAGGTGGTGGTCTCACGTCATAGGTGAGGAGTACTCAGAGCTCCTGGAGGACTCGGTAAATGCAGAGCAGGAGCTTAAATTCAGACTTCCATAGCCTGCGCTTTGCTTAACAAAAATCACGTAGACTTACAAGAAAGAGAAAGATTCAGGGCATGGGGACACACACCTTTGATCCCAGCACTTGAGGGCAGAGGCAGGAGAATCCGAGTTGGAGGCCAGCCTGGTCTGCAGAGTGAGTTCCACACCGAAGACCTTTGTTATTTCCACTAGCTGTAGCAATATGGCTATGGTGTGGTGCAGTTTTCTTCATGTTTCATTGCGTTAAAAAAATCAGTCTATAGATGTCATGAAATTCAGACTTTTAAACTAATCTCTTTGACTGTCTTTCTGTCCGTCTTGTCTTCCTTGGGTTCTGGGTTCCTATGTATAGTAGCACTAGGCCGTGGTGACGACCGCTGCTGCTCCTTTCACTGTCCCTCCCCTTCCTCCCTCCTCCTGCACCTCCTCCTCCGTCCTCCCCTGCCTCTCCTCCCTCCTTCTTCTCCCTTCCTCCCCCACCCAATAATGCAGGGTCTTTCTGTGTTGCCCAGGCTGCCCTCCAACTCCAGGTTCCCAGGATCCTCCTGCCTCACTAAGAGCTGGGACTAGAGAAGCCATTGTGCAGCTCGTACTTTGTACTTGTAGAAGTCGCTCCAGCTGCTCCAGCTGCTCCAGCTGCGTGGCTCCGCACCCCCGCCCTGTGCGTGCGTTTTGCTTTTCCATTGTCTTCTCCCCGTGCCCGTTGGCTAGTTCCTAGTGGTCTGTCTTGAGGCTGGCTGAGCTGAGCTTCTTCAGTGTCCAGGCGGACTGCTCACCTCAGACACTGGGTTTTCAGCCCTAGAAGCTCAGGTCAGGTCTTCTGGTGTCTTCCTGGTCTCTCCTTAGCATGCTGTGTCTGTTCGTGTGAGCACGCCTGACTGTTAAAACTCTTTTGATGGGCTTGTCTAAGGCCTGCGCTGTTTTCAATTTATTTTTCAGTTTGGGTTGGTTTTTTTCTCATTTGTAGATTTCCATGCAGTGTGCTGGGATTGTAGTTTTTGGTATCCTGTTTTGATACAGTGTTTTTTAGCCTAAGTTTTGTGTATCTCAGGCTGGCCTCAGGCTCATCATAGTGGAGGATGACCTTGAACTTCTGACCCTCCTGCCTCTGCCTCCCAGGTGGTGGGCCGATGAGGTCAGATGCTTCTTAGCTGTTATGGTAGACACCACATGCACTCCTTCACAGCATGTTTTTACAGTTGGACTTTGACATGCACCGTCACTACCCTCATGAGACTCTTCATTCCCCAGGGAGCATATTGGTTCATTTTGATTCAGCCATGTCCCAGCACTTAGCCAGAGGCCGGGTGCAGTCCAGTATTCAGCCTACAGTAACTGCTAAGGAGTGGAGAATTACAGTCTGGTCTGTTTTAGCGTGTTTCTGTGGCCATGCACAGATAAAGGTGCTCTTAGAGCTGTAAAGCGGCCTTGTACCCACCACTGCCACAAGGCTGCCCCTCTCTCGAACATGTTTCCTCCGTAGTAGCTGTCAGGCATTGTGGGGTGTTCTTCACCCCCAGACACCACAGTGCAGCTGCTTTATAAAGTGAGCACCCCCTCACAACTCCTCTGATCCTGCATTTGGTTTTAGATGTTGATAACGGGCATGCCCGTCACAGCCGCTTAGACTCGAACCCTGCACTGTCTGTTCTTGTCACCTCACCGCTTTGTCCATCCCTTTCCAGCACTCTCATCTACAAATTTGGAAGAACCGAAGAGCTCTGGACTTGAGACCGCCTCTCGAATCGCACCTTCCTCTTGTTCTCTTCGTAGATAACTTTATCTCCGGTATAATTTACACATCGTCAAATGGAGCAGCTCGTGCGGCACTCAGTGTTCTGTTTCCTCCCAGTTTTGTGCCCTGAGTTCTGAACTGCTTTTGCAAAGTGTCTAGGTTTTCCATTGATTGGACAAGTTAATATGTACATAATACGTGACTACACAACACATAATACAGGATGCTGAATGTCAGGTTTATTCCCAAGACTCTAAGATTGGTATGTGTCCCAAGCCAGGGTTCTGTTGTCTTGGTGTTTAGAGGTATTCCCTGTCTCAGTATCTTTGATGTTTGAAAATGTGCAAAATACACAGCTCTGTGACTCTAGAAGAAGCCCTGAGCTATTAGAGAAGGTATTTCTGCCAACTGTTATTTATTTTGGCTTGGAAATGAGATTATTTTTAAAGGAACAAATGTTTGTGCGTATGTATTAAAGAACTTTTTATATGAAGATTTTTAAATCTTTAAAAGGACTAGTTTGAAAGCTCCCTTTAAAAATCATTCCTCTGACATGACTTTTATTTGAGAAGGGATAACACACTCTCAGAAAAACTCCATTTTTTAGTTACTATAAAAAGGCGGTAGGCAGCTGAGCAATGCGCTTCCCACCTCACCACGCAGCTTCAATGCTCCCGGCTGTCTTGTGTGGCTCAACACCTTCCGCATCACACACTCAAGCGAGTGACCCTGAGACAGAGGCGGTTCAGACGCATGTCACAGGAAGTGGAATAATTAGCTAAAGATACAGACTTCTCCCCAAAGCCAGACCTTGGATTCTTAGTCCTGAGTCCCTGCGCTCTAGCCCTCAGGCTCTGGGTGACCGGATGCTGCACAATGTATGTGCGGTGTCCTCAAAGTTCACACTCCACTCCAGATGCCCCTTTGCCACCTTGGAGTGTGTGCTCGCCCGTGCGTATTTCTGTGGGCCTTTCCTTTGTTGCAAAGGTTCTGTGTTGCACTTTTAACCTGAGGGATTTTTATACAGCCTTTTGCTGTCAAACAGTAATATCACAGTAGCATATGGAACTTCTAACGCAGGCCTTAGTTTCCTGAGCTTGCCTCCCCGAGAGGGAGCCCTCACTAAGCACAGCGTGTGAAGCAGCTGCGGATCGCTGCGCCTTCATCTAGATGCGTCTCGCTTCGTTACATTTCCCTCAAAATGCCGGCTTTGTCTCGCTTCCAGAAAACTACAGAGCGAATCACACATTTCCATTCTTAGAATCGAATGCAATAAATATCCCTCTCACACATACTGTACAGTTAGGTGTGCTGGGGAAAACGAACCATGAAACCTGCTCTCTGTTCATTCTTCATTGTCCAAGTTAACCCTATCCAAGAAGCGGTCATAAACAAGGAGGAGACACAGACTAGAGCACGCCAGTGTGGAGGTCTATGAAGGGCAGCCCGAGGACCGACTGAAAATGCTGGTGGCTTCTTTTCTGTTCATGACTAGTGAACTTGAGAGCAAGTCTGTTGATTTTCTCTGTTTGTTGTCTCATTAGATGGGAGCGATGATGTTAGCATCCTCTCACGGGTATTGTGAGTCAGTAGAGTCCTTGGTGATTGTCTCCAATGCACACATTTCTCTTAATAAAGGTCTCACTTGTCACTCAACCCCAAGACTGCTGACTCTTTTGTATGGGGGCCATGTTGTCAGAGTGTCCTGTAGGCCACTCTGAGAGCCTCTCTGGGGGCCTTGTTGTCAGAGCATCCTGTAGGCCACTCTGAGATCCTCACTGTGCTTTTTTTGGTTGTTTCAAGACAGGGTCTCACTATTAGCTATGGCTGCCCTGGAACTCAAAATGTAGACCAGGCTGGTCTTGAACTCACAGAGATCTGCCTCCCAAGTGCTAAGATTAAAGACATGGTCCACCACACACAGCCTGTGTTACTGTTTGTGTGCGTACACATATATATGCAATTGTGCATGTATGTTGGAGACCTCTTCTCCACCTTATTTTTTGAGACAGTCCCTCACTGGGACCCAGGGGATCACAAATTAGACTAGACTGGCTGCTCAGTAAGAACCCACTGTCTCTACCTCCCCAGCATAGGACTGCAGGCATGTGCCTCGGTTCACTTGGGTTCTGTGGATCAAACTGGGGTCCTCATGCTGGCCTGGCAGGCTCTTTCCTGGCTGCCCCAACTCCTTGGCCTCTGTGCTGCAGTAACTCTCCTGTTGCCACTGATGAAGACACACTTGGATCCCCTCTAAGGCACCAGCGTGCATAGACACACCGAGCTGTGAAGACTGAAAGGTTGCTGTTATCTAACCACGTAGCTTCATCTCTTGTAGGAACCTGAAGAATGTTTGCAGTGGACAGGTTGAATTTACGTTCTCATGGGAGAAATAGTCCAGTCAAGATGTCAGTTTAGGATCACTTAAAATATATTCATTATTACTTTACTTTATGTGTATGCATGGTTCTCCTGTGTGGGTGTATATGAACCACGTGTGCACCTGATGCCAGAAGAGACCAGAAAATCGTGTTGGGGGGCTGGAGAGATGGCTCAGAGGTTAAGAGCACGGACTTCTTTTCCAGAGGTCCTGAGTTCAATTCCCAGCAACCACATGGTGGCTCACAACCATCCATAATGAGATCTGGTGCCCTCTTCTGACCTGCAGGCAGAACACTGTATACATAATAAATAAATGTCTTTTTTTTAAAAAAAAGAAAAAAAAAGGAAAAGAAAATCGTGTTGGATCCTCTAGAACTGGAGTTGCAGACAGTTGTGAGCAGCTGTTTGGGTACGAGGATCCAAACCTGAGTCGTCTGCAAGAGCAGCCAGTGCATTTAACTGCTGAGCCGTTTCTCCAGCCCACCTTTCTTTATTACTCATTTTAGATTTAATCATTTCATAGGAAATAGGCTCTGCCACTCCCACAAGTTTACCCCAATTCTTCCATGTTCTGTCCTGAACACTTGATTATTCTGATTACAATTGTGAAGGTTTGGGCTTCTTTTAGTATTATTTATTTGTGTGTGTGTGTGTGTGTGTGTGTGTGTGTGTGTGTCTTATCATTCTGTATATCTATATTTGTCCGTGTGTCCGTCTGTCTGTCTGTATGTCTCTCTGTGTCTGTGTGCTGTCATTCTCTGTGTGTATGTGTGTCTGTCATTCTGTGTGTGTGTGTGTGTGTGTGTGTGTGTGTGTGTCTGTGTGTCTGTGTGTATGCATGTCTGTCTGTGTAGGCTGGAGGATTACTTGTGGCAGTCAGTTCTGCTCAGTACATCCTGGGTCACTGAGCAAGAATCATTTGCATCACTCTGTCCACTGTTTTCCTTCTGTAAGGAAAACAGGAATTGACAGGTGCTGTGATTGACAGGCCCAGTTCTTTTCTGAGAATTGTTGAAGGAACCAGGACACGTTGAATTCATTGTAGAATCAGTTTTTACCTTAAGGAAATTGTGACACAGTTTTTCTTTTTACAGCTCATCCCTATTTTCTTAGAAATAGTTTTTATTATGATTTTGTTTTCTTAAAAATAAACTAATTTGTTTGCACAAACTGTTTGATATTTAAAGAGCTCAGACTTCTTATTCTCATTCCTTGAATTTCATTAATGCTTGCACTTTTTTTTTTTCCTGAGACAGGGTTTCTCTGTATAACAGTTCTGGCTGTCCTGGAACTCACAGAGATCCTCCTGCCTCTGCCTCCCAAGTGCTAGGATTAAAGGTGTGTGTCACCACTGCCCAGCAGCTTGTAGTTTCTTACTAGGTATTAAATGGTACGGTATGGCTGGGCGGTGGTGGCGCACGCCTTTAATCCCAGCACTCGGGAGGCAGAGGCAGGCGGATCTCTGTGAGTTCGAGGCCAGCCTGGGCTACCAAGTGAGTTCCAGGAAAGGCGCAAAGCTACACAGAGAAACCCTGTCTCGAAAAACCAAAACAAACAAACAAACAAAAAAAAAATGGTACGGCATGTATATGTAGGGTACAAAGTAGTGTTTTTTATTTATTATTATTATTGTTTTTGTTTTGTTTGGTTTTTCAAGACAGGGTTTCTCTAGCCCAGGCAGTCCTGGATCTTGCTCTGTAGATCAGGTTGTCCTCGAACTCAGAGATCAGCCTCCTGACTGCTGGGATTAACCACAACAGCTGTATACTTATTTATTATTTTTATTTATTTATTTATTTATTTTTATAACATGCCACCATAACACCTCTGCCTCCTGTCACCACAGCCACTCCAGGTGTCCTCTGTCACCACAGCCACTCCAGGTGTCCTCTGTCACCACAGCCACTCCAGGTGTCCTCTGTCACCACAGCCACTCCAGGTGTCCTCTGTCACCACAAACACTCCAGGTGTCCTCTGTCACCACAAACACTCCAGGTGCCCTCTGTCACCACAAACACTCCAGGTGTCCTCTGTCACCATAAACACTCCAGGTGTCCTCTGTCACCATAAACACTCCAGGTGTCCTCCTCTTTTTTCCCCCATAAGAAGCAAACCTGGGACTTGATGCCCCAAATCCACTGATTTTCTCCCTAGATTGGTTCTGGGGACACTGGTTTAGAGAGTACCAAACAGCTGTCCCTGGAGCAAGGGGTTCCTGAGAGCCACTAGTCAGAATGCTGTCCTCAGGTGATGAGCTCTGTGGGCATGCACTGTTTAATAGATCCTGTCGACGTGTTCCACTGGACCCGCCTTCACCACCTTCCTGTAGCTACAAGCACTGGACAGCACTTGAACCCGGCCCTCAGAGGCCACGTTAGACACCAACAGGAGCAAAAGTGACGGACGTGTCACCAGGGAGGCCAGACACCTGTTTCCACCATAGAGCAGAAACAAAAGAGTGGTCTTGTCCACCTGCCTCGTCAGGAGACTTAGATTACTCTGCACACACCCTTAAAGGACAAGGAAATCTCCCCAAGTATTGATCCTGGGGAAATCACAATACATTTCAGCAAGTAGAGTGCTGGCCAGTGTGGGTCTGAGTAATGGGGTGTGTAGTGGCTAGGGAGCACACACACACACACACACAGGCATGCATCACATCCCTGCCCCCCTCGCGCACGCCTTTGTCCCCTTTCACACTGGTTGTTTTTGACATCCTGTGATGGGTCATCACCCCTCTCAGTTTTTGTGGCTGCCTGTTTAGTCACCCAGCTTCTGGGCAGCCCGAGTAACTTTCCTGCTCCATACAGATAGCTGTGGGAACAGTGTGTCCTATATTCTTTCCGCTGCAGTTCTGTCTTGGGTCCAGAGAGGTCAAGTAACTCCTTAGTGACTCAGACTTTCTCCATGACCCCAAAGCCCTGCTCTTCCCTCAGCCTGAACTTCCTGAGCTGCTCCCAGGACCCTTCAGGGACCCAGGAAAAAGTGTGATGTCAAAGAGCTTGGGAAGCCCTGGACTGAACGAGGTCCAACATCTTCTCCCACCCCCATGAATTTTTTTAAAAATTAGAACTCTATAAAATGTGTACTCTTGATTGAAATTAAAGAAATTCATTTGCCCCAGAGGGGCAAAGGGCAGGGAATGAGATAAAGACAGGAGACAGAGGGCAGGAGAGAAGGGGAAGGGAAGAAGGGAGAGGGGGCAGAGTCCTGGAGGACAAAGGACTGGCTGGATAGAGAGCAGACAGATGTGGCCCACAGGAAAATGGCGGTTTATAAAGGTCCGAGGGGAAATTCCATGTTAGGATGAGGTGTTTAATTTTAATTGGGCGTGTTAATTAGATGAGCCAAAGGGGGCTTCTGATTGCCGGACGTCAATATTTTGACAGCTGGACCTTGGTCGTTGGCTTCAGGAGGAGGAAGTGGCCAAATAAGAGAACAGGCCTTGGGGGCTAGCTTCAGGAATATAATCTAACGGTTTTTAGCAAGGCAGAGGGGCTGGGGAGAAGGGCCAGGCCGGCCAGAGCCACCGTGGGCCAGTGTCCCTTGAGTCTCTTAGGATGACACCTGAGGTGGACCTCTGGGCCTATGCACATGCATTCACCAGTACACACACGTGTGCACCCACGTGGACACACAATTCACATTGTATGCTTTAAAGAGGGACAGTCACAGTGGTCTCCACACTTTTTTTTTTTCAATGACTATTGTTTAAAATCTTTTAAAATTGTATTTTTGGGGGGCTGTGATTTTTGTCTGCTCTTCAAGAAGTCCGGGATTCATGTCCCAGCACCCACATGTGGTTCACAAACATCTGTAACTCCTGCCTCGGGAATCTGATCCCTCTTCTGACCTCCAGAGAGAACTGCATGCACATTGTGAGCAGACATATATTCAGGCAAAACGGTCACACACAGAAAATAAAAATAAATTTTTAAAAATTACGTTTTTGGTTGGCTTACAAAAATGTGTTTCACTTTGACTTTTTTTGTGCATAAATATCATACTTGGTTCTTTTTTTTTTTTTTTTCCGGTTTTTCAAGACAGGGTTTCTCTGTGTAGCTTTGCGCCTTTCCTGGAACTCACTTGGTAGCCCAGGCTGGCCTCGAACTCACAGAGATCTGCCTGCCTCTGCCTCCCGAGTGCTGGGATTAAAGGCGTGCGCCACCACCGCCCGGCCATACTTGGTTCTTTTTAAAGTTTGTTTTATTTGTGTGTGTTGTGTCTGGATGTGCACATGTGAGTACATGTGTGTGGAGGCTGGATGCCGGGTGTCTTCCTCTCTATATGGCTCAGACTGACCTAGAACTGGAAACCCTTCTTCAGCCTGCAGAGTGCTGGGATCACAGTGGGTC
This sequence comes from Peromyscus attwateri, assembly GCA_902168425.1. NCBI lineage: Eukaryota > Metazoa > Chordata > Mammalia > Rodentia > Cricetidae > Peromyscus > Peromyscus attwateri. The sequence goes on from CABHPP010093779.1 coordinate 31,995, forward strand.
GCTCCACACTGGGCTGTGCTCCCTCTTCTGTTCTGAGTCTGCCAACACTGCTCCTTCTTTCGTAGCTGTGTTATGGCAGTGGAAATGCTCTTCTAGGGTTTTCAGGTAAAAGCACACAAGGGTTTTACATCCCTAGACTAAGTGTGCAGGCAGGTGGCTGCTCTAGACTGGGGGATGTTATGTTGGGGTGGGGATCATGGGAGCTTTGACCTTTGGAACATCAGAAACTGGAAAGCCCTTTGATGTAAAGTAGATTTGCCTCCCCACTCCTGCCCCTGCCAAAGGCCTCCCGGAGT